>JAHWFP010176339.1:12785-28667 GCA_023313725.1 Lithobius niger | reverse complement strand
ATGGATTTGGTGATTCGGCAGATACCATGAATTTTTTTATACGTTTTAGAGATTTTTGTTTTCACTTGAAGATGGGAGGTTGCCCTCCCGAAACGTAGTGTCATTCTTTCTTGTGCACGATACTGGCTATAACTCATTCTTATTCGCAAAAAGTGCTTGAATCTTCTCAATTTTGCTTTGGGCACATATGTTACAATCTTTTTTTTTTTAGTTAATTTACCTTCATTTACTAACTTAACATTCATTTTCCCATCATCAATAAGTGTAGTGACTCATCCTGCCTCAGCTCTTGCCAACGTCAATATTGGACAACCTGATGCTGGGACTTATGACACAGCATCTTGATTCCCTTGAGCTGAGCTTGGATGACGATCTTAAGTGTGCCCTACCTCTATTATTAAACTCACTCACTGTATTGTTATGTATTCTGAAATCACATCAATTGTTAAGCATGTGCATTGCCTAGCCAACGTATTGTAAGTTTGGGTAATCGCAATAATATTACATTCCAGGCCCCCATTCCACCCGAATCTTCCGTAAGTAATCTTTGGCTTTTTAATTAGAAATTTATTGTCTTTCCTCCCTAATTTCTCTAGTCCTCCACACTTCAGTCATCATGTCCCTTTTATTCATTTGTATTTATTCATCACATAACAGTTATTAAGAGCTTGTTTGGTTAAGTCGTGGCAGGCAAAGCTATGTATAAAATCTTGCATTGAAACATCAAATATTGAACCCAACCAAATGTTTTATTAATTATTGAATTTCGTACATTGAACCATCCCCACACTTTAGTATTATCACGTTAGGGTCGCCCACTCCCCCAAACCTCTACATTTTTGGTGCACGAGGGCTTACACGACAATTTGATTAATTTGGGTTTCAAATTCAAAAAGCGGGAATATCGGGTTAGATATGCTGATGGGCATTGGGGTATTTGCCCTGGGTTTTTCATCATTCCCATTCAGATTAAAACCTATTCTTTTGTTTACCTATTTATTGAGATGCCTGATGCCATCCAACCACTAATTTTAGGTGTGGATTTTCTGACTTGGTCAGGGATGATTTTAAATTATAATAGAAATTATTGGTTTTGGCATCCATTCAAAGGCAATGTGTATGCTCTCCGTAGGAATCCCTTGCGCTTGCTCCCTCCTACTGTAGGTGCGACTATTGGCAACGAAGAGCTACAACCCACCCTGGAGGAGATCCGTGAAAAGGTGAATAAAATTGACATTTTGGACTCGGATCAAAAGGAACAACTTTTTGTTTTGTTAGTGACTTATCGCCATGCATTTTCTACAAGAGTAGGAAAATTTAAAAACTGCCCTCCCGTGGTGATAGATACTTGTGGAGCCCCTCCTGTAGCTTGCCACCCCTACCCTTTAAGTTATTTAGGTAAACAGAAGGTTGCCAAGCATGTTAAAAATATGCTTGACCTAGGCGTAATAGTTCCTGGTTTTAGTGAACACTGCTGCCCCGTGTTTTCGTTGCCGAAAAAGGACGGAATGTCTCGTTTGGTGGTGGATTATGTCCCTCTCAACCGGAACGTGCAGCGTGACCCATTTCCACCACCACTCATTGATACACTCATTGCACGTTACGACAAATGTAAATACCGAAGTAATTTGGACCTAACTATGGCATATTGGCACGTGCCCTTGGACCCTGAGAGCGGCAAAATACGGTCATTTGTCACTACTGAGGGTCAATACCTTCCTCTTCGTGCTCAATTTGGCATGAGGAATAGCGGAGCCAATTTCTGTCGTGCAATGTCGCAGTGCGTCGAACCGATACGTCACCTAGGATGCATCGATTATGTTGATGATCTTGGGATCGGTTCAAAGCTTTGGAAGGAGCACCTGATTGGCCTGGAAGCAGCATTGTCTATGATGGTGAATGAAGGGTCATCAGGTAACTTCAAAAAATCAGAGTTTGTGGTTAAGGAACTACTCGTTTTAGGTTATTTGGTCACTGACGATGGCGTAAAAGCAAATCCTGCAAAAGTATAGATTTTACAGTCTTGGCCAGCACCAAAAACTGTGAAAGAAGTACGAAAATTCGTAGGATTAGCAAGTTGGTTTCGCAGATTTGTGCCTCGATTCGCTGAAAGGATTTCAGCATTGATCGACATCTTGCGAAACAGCAAACAAAAACATTTGTCTTGGGGTCCCAGAGAGGATGAAGCATTTAATAACATCAAGAACTATTTATTAGATATACTCCTAATATTTTAGATACTCCTAATTAGATTTTAGTTCATCCTGATCCTACCAAGCAATGGATTTTGTATTCAGATCCCAGCCCCTCTGGTGTTGGTTGTTTGTTATGCCAAAAGGGACCAAACGATGACCATGCTGTTACAGTTGATATGGCATCACGTAAACTGTCTTCGGCCGAGGCTCGTTATAATTGCTCTGAACGTGAAATGCTATCAGTTGTTTTTGGCCTCAAAAAGTGGCGCCATCTCGTGGAAGGCGGTGACATACTGTGTGTGACAGACCACTACCCTTTAACGTTAATGGACGTTAAGAAGAACAACAGAGGGCGCATAGCCCGATGGCTGGTATTCTTGTCGTCATTGGACGCTAAGTTAGTTTTTTAACCCGGTAGACTTATCGCCTCAGCGGATAGTTTGTCACGGATGTTTGAAGGTGTCACCACTCCCGATGAGGATCACATGAATCCGCCCCTCACGGAAGTACATATTCCCAATTTCAGCAAGCCATTTTATGTATTCAACAACGATTGTTTTAACTGCAATGTTGAGGTAGCTCAAATTACGGTTGAAATGATAGCGGCTGAAACTCAGAGAGATGAATTCATGAAAACGTTAGCATTAGCTTTGCAAGGAAAACCTTGGAAAGCTGCTTCGGTCGCAATTCAGAGATTTGTAGATAAATATTCAGCGAATTGCATCTATGACGACCAGCAAGGTGTAATATATTGTGACCTTGCGCATGACCCCCTTGAGTCAGCCAATCTAAAGCTATTTCTTCCCTGGAATTTACAAAGGCAATAGTTGGATCTTAACCATAGTACGGTTACGGGAGGACATTTCGGTGCCAGAAAAACTTTGGCACGAGTTCAGAAATTGTTTTACTTTCCAAGAATGAGTAGATTGGTCCATAGGTTCGTCCGTGTATGCCATCTGTGCCAACAATATAAAGGCCATGGCTTACGAACCCTTGGTAGACTACAAACCATTCCTTTGAACCATCCTTTCCACATAATCCATTTAGATTGGAAGCAGTCTCTGCCAATGACCAAGAGTCTGCGTAAGAATCGCAATGTACTGGTAATAACAGATTTGTTCACCGGATATCTCCTTTGTTACCCATGTAAAAAGTGTGATACAAAAACGCTTGTCACGCTGTTAATTAACTAAGTTTTCCCTATATTTGGGGTACCTCATCGTGTGGTGAGTGATAATGGAGCCGCCCTGGTGAGCTCAATTAATTACTAAGGAATTTTACAGGCGTTTTGGTATTAAACAATCAGTTACTACCCTTTACCATCCAGCGTCTAACAGCCCAGCAGAGCTACAGTGTAAGAAAATTGGTAGGATGATCGCACAATTTTGCGGCGATAACCCGCGTGACTGGGACGAGAAACTTCCTTTATTTATGCTTTCTATAAACAGCTCGGTTGATTCGAGAACTGGCTACACCCCTGCTTTCTTAAATTTCGGCCGCGACATAAATATAGGAACAGACCCTCCCATTCAAGACACTTTAGATCAGCCACTACCTCTTTGGGCTGCTACACTAACTAGTAATTTGCGTAAAACTTTTGGAGAGATTACGGCGGATTAGACATTCTGATCGAGCTTACGAATATGCTAAGCTAAATGCTCGTATTCCTAAACCTCTGGAATTCGAAGTTGGTGATAAAATTTGGGTAAAAAGTCATTATTTGTCACACAAGCATAGTTATTTCGCGGCTAAACTACAAAGAAAATTTGTAGGACCGTATGAAATTGCGGAGAAAATTTCTCCTCAAGTTTATCGGGTTCGCGAAGTTTTAACGGGTCTCTTGCGAAAGGGGTACCAACATATTTCAAACTTGAGACCTGTTGTTGACGAAATACCTGGTGAATTCACTTAACTTTGTAATTCCAGACTCTTTCAGTTTAAAAGTTGCCAATTTGTCTGATATTTCTACTTTTTATTGACAGTCTAACTGCCAAGGGAAACATTTCAAGATCTAGATTGGTGACTCATTTGAATAATTTGAAAAACTGTGTTAAAGTTATTTTATTTTATTTCGTTCAGCACATTTGCATGTTTTATGTTCATTAGCTTTCAAAATTTGATTTTCATCCATTATAAGTTAGCTGGTCAAACACCAGTATAAATTTGTGCCACTTCTTTAGAGCCCACAATTCCCTTTTTGTAAATTTTTGATCCCACCAGAAGCTATAGCACACTCGACTTACTCACTGTTTCCTTTTGCGGGGGGTTGACCCTCCTGAATGTTATTGGTGTCGGCGGCCACTTACGGTCCGGCACTTCCTTGTTGATTGTTGCCATCTTGATGGTTTTCGTCGTCGTTTCCATCTTCCGCATGACATTGTGCGTCAATTGGGCGATAAGTCTGTCCTCCTGTCCGGTGTTTTTCAATTTTTGCAGGAGGTACAGATGTATGACAAGATTTAGATTAGGGGTTTGAATAATATCTCTGTAATGTGTGGTGCAGTGGCAACCCGGACCACTGCACTGTGACTGAGGTTGGCGCTAATGACCAAGCTGTCGACGCGCCATTAAGCCTCAATCCCCCCCCTATAGCTAGGTGAACCTAATTAGCTTGATGAAAATGGTATTAATGCTGCGGGCAAATTCATAGTAGGGAGACTTGATAGTAGGGCAGTATCATTTCTCAATTTTACTGCTATGAACGAATGCTGTAAATTGTGAAAAACCCGTTATATTTTTAATTTGACACAGAACTTTTCAAGTAATAATATCATAACCATTAAAAACTTACGGTCGGTCAGTTTGTTTATATAAACGTCTTCTCCTCCGGAAGTAGGAAGGCTAGAAATGTGAGAAAGGTCTCAAAAGACTGGAAATTGCTCCGGATATCGTTTAGGCGTATTTTCGTAATTCTAGGTAAAAGTTTTGCCCTCGAAAAAATGAAAAAACCCCTTTGGACCATTGTTGAAACGAATTTTTCGAAGTTGATTGTTAGTTTCAGAATATCACCTCTTCCTGCAGTGCGGATGGTCCACAATTGTTACACCACGTAGAAGGCGCGTGGTCCAGTAGTGTTGTCAGTAGGATTACGGCTGGCAATGCTAACAGCCGTCATGCAAGAATGAGGCACGTGCAGCTCGCTGATGGGATGACTGTTGGACTTGCATTTTGGATATATCAAATACAAACTACCCATTTAGCCTTAAATTTAAATGAAATTACGAAAAGATTAAAGCTAAATTAGGCCTACTTAAACAAAGTATGTTGATAACAGAAAAGGGTGTCAGAAATATTTCCACGTTTGCATTTGTAAAACATCGACATTCGATCAATAGTGTCCTATTAGCTGGCGCTCTACGCAGCAATAGTCCAGCCTCTCAGCAATAGTCCAGCCTAATTTTGGTAACCACGAACAGTTTCTAGGTACGATTTCGCCTTACACAAAATCTTTTATATTAGTCAAAAATTATAGGCGACATGTGGTTGCTCTTTCGAAGCATCACACATAGCGGGGAAGGAGATGGATTTTAAGTAAAAATTCTTAAAATTTGTGAAACAAGGAAACTAATATAAAGTCTGCAAAATTTATTTGAATAACAAAATAATGTATGCCAGGAGCGGCACAAACGAGTATGCATGATAAAATTACCAAGCATGTTTAGTTGAAGCATGCAGCAACTCGCCTGCTACAGCGTTGAAACGGCCTTGCAGCGCGGATGGATAAGACTTCTTCAAGCCAAGGCCGACTAGGGGAGAAATCGCATGTCTCGCCTCCTGGCTCATTGGCAGTTTAGGCGCACGGCAAAGGGGGTTGGTTTAGTACATTTGATTATGAACTCAAGCCTTACGATAAACGTGCACTGCACTCTTGATCATTTGCTTGATCGTTTTAGATGTAGACTGTCTGCCAGCAGCATAAGAGTTGCAGCATGAAAGCTCCTCGAGCGCAGCGAGACGACGCGGAATGAGCGAGCGAAGCGAGCGACTCCGCTAGTAATAATAATATAAGTTTGCTGCAAATGCAACCGGAATGGCAAGGACCTGGTGGCCACTGACTGCCATCCGAAGTTAAAACTAAAAAAAAATTATAAATTACAAAAGTTAAAGAAATTAAAAGTCTAAAGTGTTAACTCGCGCAAGGTAATTTTTCTTCTTTTAGGTCGCCTTGGTCTTAAGTGTTAACTTGCGCAAGATAACCAATTAAACTCCATTTTTCGTTTTGCTACTAATGTCACTTTGGACGATTAGTTTAAAGCTGTATTCTTTTTGGACCCCCTTTCCATAACAGATAGGATCACCCTTTTGATTGCAAGGCATAGCCTCCGTAGCAGCAAGATCGTGAGGTACCCTATTAACCCTCATTTTAATTAAACCCGATCACTAAAATGAATAACTCAAGTTTTTGAATTTGGACGAAGGTAGGTCTCCTATGATTTCTTTTTGCACTGGAAAGAGTAGTAATGGTCCCTGTACGGGTTAAAATCACCCATCACCTATTTGGCAGCAGGAGGAGTTTGTCAACTGTTGATATCAAACGCATCAGTTTATAAAGGAGGAACCGTATTTAAGGTTCTACCGACATCGGCCTGTGCCAGTGATAAGCGGCTGTATAGCTAATGAAGTCATTGAGTGTGAAACCACGAACCTAACCAGCAGTTTAGTGGGGAAGCCCAAGCCGGATCCGTAAGCACTTAGGTGATACAGGCACTTGATCTAGAAGCCCCACTGGAAACCCTCCACCACCCAAACGTGATTTTATGATTTTAGCAAAATTTACTAACCTCATTTAGTGCAAAATTCAATTTTTCCCCTAACCTTAGTGGTTTAAATTTTTTATTTTACGCAATAGTTTTCTTAATTTATCCTGAGAGTCACCAATGGACAGCTTTTTATAATTGAATTTTAAATCTTTATTTTGATCTCAATAAATTCTGATGCAAAAACTATGGAATCTGCTTAACAACTAAGATTGTACAATTTGGATGTAGATATCACTTCTTTAAATGGATAACCAGAATGAACAAAACTGGGCGCAATTTTGTTTTTGTAACATGTTGACTGTTAGGAAGAGGTAAACTTTTTGCCTCTAAGTGTCTATAAAATAGAATTTTGTAGGCTATATTTTAAAATGTTAACTGCTAAAACTATTCATAGGCAGAAAATGCTTACCAATCTTAAGTGAATTTCATGTTATCTAGTCTTGGAAACTAATGATTTGTTTCAAGATGAAAAGTTGATTAACTGATTGGTTACGCCATTGACAACTGCTTCAAACTTTACAAAGATTGTTGTACCTCACATTTTTGGTATGCCCATATCATACAACATTTGTAACGTTTGTAACCCAGAATGCGATTTTTAAAAAGAAATGTTAGTTATTTACCTAGGTTAGACAAGTGTTTGCATGCATAATTTAACTAAACATCCTAGTTATGCACAAATTGTAGCAATCCTTTCCTAGGCCTATTGGCAAGTTAAAGAGTTCAGGTGTTGTTGTGTCGGGACAATTTTTGTGCAATGTCCATGTCACTGTTTTATAATTTTTGAGTTGATTATTCAACATGTACTTTCTATAATTTCGCCGAAAATTTCTAGATAGCTGAGAACCTCTCCTAGCCCTCTAAACCCTAAGCTGCCGTTCACATGTACAACCCCTAGACACAAGATACAATTTCTACTCTGGATTTTAAATATTGTCCATTACTTGTCAAATGGAAAAATTCATGCACTCCTGAAGTTTAAAATCTAAATTTATCTTCGTTCGTCCCATCTTCAGTGATTAAAAAAAAAACATGCATCCGCTTCGTTACGAAGTAATCACACTTTTTTTGGGGGCACTGTAAGATGTTTATAGCACCATAAATCCAACCCAAATTTAAGTTTGGATGCTATAAAATTACCATTCCTGGGTCTTCGGCAGGTTGTCCACTGTAAACTTCTAAAGAACTACAGAATTATTATTTTTTTTATTGTATCATGCAAAAACTGTGCAAAAAAATGCAATAACTCGGTGAGTAAACCGTGCAATTAACGTTTAGGTTAGATTTTAATTATATTCTAACTTGCACACGATATTTAAATATTTTCATTGAACCAACAAATTAAAGTTGAAATTTGGTTGTGACACTTGTTCCCACTTAATCCAAAGAAGTTTATATTAGCCTTAAAAAAAAGAACTTTACACCGCAATAATTAAGTTTAATTAACTATGAATTTTATTCCGTAATAATTTTTTGCAGTTTCGTGTCTTTCTCCCCTAAAAATCGGGTCGAATTTCTCAGGTTACCTTCGAAGACGCCTTTCACTCAACCGCAAAAAAATAAAAACATGCGTTAAGCAACATGATTATTAAAAATAATTATTGATGTTGCCTATACTATTAACGTGCTAATGCATGCCTTTTTTTTTCTTTCCCATGGTAGGCTATAAAATTTCGTATTTAAAAGAAAACAAATATAATCAACACGTTCAACATTCATTAACAAACAATTTAACAAATTTTAAGTCGATGCATTAACACTGTTCACCCCTATAAAGCTGTGAATATTGTTGCTCGGAATCGTTTGTGTAAAAATCCCGGCGGTCCTGGAGGCCGCCATCTTTGAGATCAGGCGCACTATTTTTGCGGCATTCGGGATCCTTTTTCTGGCATCCAGTTTCTAAAAGATAATATAGCAATCTGGTCATAATCTTTGCATGACTTAAAACTATGAATATTAATTAACACTTTAATTTCAACCTTCCAGCGCAGTTGATAACGCCTGCTTACCTGAAAATAAGCAAAATAAAACAGGCAAGCACTTCATCTTCGTTTCCTTCAAAATTGGGAACACTTGATAGAACGAAGGCGTTGACGTCAACAATGGTAGCACGTGAGCGCGAGGCCGTTGCTTAGCAACATCGCTAACCATGAGTTTATATACTTATAATCTGGATTGCATACGATTTTCTTGTAAATAGTTAGCGACTGCTATTTTAAGTGTGCGAATCAAACATAGTTATTTTGTAATTGCATCATTATTTCTTGTCCTTAATATGATGATTGTTGAAGAGAATTTAATCCAGTTTTAAATATATCCTAACGTTTTCATTAAATGCTTGACTTGAACCAGCGCTTATTTTTATCAGCATTAATTTTCTCAGATAAAACCGAACCTTTGACAGACCTTTTTCTTTTCCTTCAATCTAATTTAATTGAAGATGTTACTTTTTTAAACTATACTTGATACTTTTTAAAGTATTTCTTGTTGAAACGGTTTGGACTCAATGTGGTCGACCTTAGTCTCTGCATTCAGCACTGAACTTTGAGTCGTGACGGACGTGTGCATTAACGAGTATCATAATAACTCATAATTATCATAATAATAAGTCACTATTTTAAATAAAAAAATGTCCGTCAGCCCTTAAACTCACTGGCTGTTTGACAACCTCAATATAAACGCTGTCTGATTTATTAAAAATCCTAGATTTTGGGAAGGATCTCTCCGTACCAATGTTTACCGGGATCTAGGTGGAACGGAATTAGATTGTAAGTTTAATTGTAAGGTCTTACAATTGTCCCTCGCCACATTTAGGGCTAGGCAACTAATAAGTTAGAGCTTTTGAAAACCATTCCGTTTCCTTTAATCGGGATCGCCTTATTAAGTGTAATATTGTGTATTTTCTTTTTTTCCATGTCTTTATTTTTGGGTCCTGAGCCTGTTCTACCATTTCCAAAGTACAAGTTTGCAGAAAACAAGTTTAAGAATACATCAGCATCATACGGAGCTGCTGCACTTTTGTCTCAGGGAGGGGGGCATTCTGTAGTGACTCATCCTGCCTCAGCTCCTGTTAACGTCAATATTGGACGACCTGATGCTGGGACTGATGACTCAGCATCTTAATTCCCTTGAGCTGAGCTTGGATGACGATCTTAAGTGTGCCCTGCCTCTATTATTAAACTCACTCACTGTATTGTTATGTATTCTGAAATCACATCAATTGTTCAGCATGTGCATTGCCTAGCCAACGTATTGTTAGTTTAGGTAATCACAATAATTATACATTCCAAGCCCCCATTCCACCCTAATCTTCCGTAAGTAATCTTTGGCTTCTTAATTAGAAATTTATTGTTATTCCTCCCCAATTTCTCTAGTCCTCCACACTTCAGCCATCATGTCCCTTTTATTCATTTGTATTTATTCATCACATTAACAATTATTAAGAGCTTGTTTGGTTAAGTCGTGGCAGGCGAAGCTATGTATAAAATCTTGCATTGAAACATCAAATATTGAACCAAATAATGATTGAATTTCGTACATTAAACCATCCCCACACTTTAGTATTATCACGTTAGGGTAGCCCATTCCCCCAAACCTCTACAATAGTTACAGATTAAAATAACATGATATTGAAAAGGGAATCATTGATCTAAACCGAAGTTACGAATGGTATTCGTCTCACACTTACCACGTTACCAGAAATTCTTTTCCTAATTTTGTGATTTTTCTGATGATTTTGACTTTATCTTTTCCCTAAGGCTCTATTTGCCCTATAGTCATATATAAAAAAAAAAACCTCCTTCACAAAGCCATTTAACATCCTTTTGAATTTTTGGACTAAGCTGGGTCGATTAGTTTTTCTTTTAAGAGCTACCAAAGATCTACCAACAGATTTGTGTGCTAATTAGTATACTAATCTGTTAGTAGTTCTTTGGCAGTTTATAAAACAAAAATTAATCCACCCAGCTTAGTATAAAAAATTCAGGAGGATGATAAATGGCTTTGTGAAGCAGCGTTTTATTTTTTATGTGCCTAGGGAAAACAGATCCTTCGGGAAAAAAAGTCAAATTCTTCAGAAAAATCCGAAAAAGGGGAAAAGAATTTCTGATAACGAACATGTATAGACTTTTTCGAAGATTTATCAAGAAAGGTTTGTGCTCCATCCGAATTTCCTTTTCCATGATATTAAGAATGACAGTACTTAAGGTACCATTCATAGTAAGACTTACATGTCTGCCTGCAATGGCTCAGAAGTAGGTTTCTGGTCTACAAAGCAATAGATTGTTGGTTCAAGTCTGCTTGCAAGCAATTTTTTTCAAGCATCAAGGAACGACAGTGGTACCCTCAAATTTGACGTGGGTACATTTCTAAATTCAAGAGGTCCTGAAAAGATTCTGTAAAGGGTGTGGTAGGAGGCAGTTAAGGGGTAGACAAGTTAGGGAATAACTGGGGAAAATTGGCACTCCAGACAATGTTTTTGGCTTGTTTTTTATTGAATTTCAGGCGCATTTAGGAAGGTAGAGGATCCAAGTGGGCCAGGCAATGATGGGTACACTTTTGAACATTTTTTTGACTTATGCAGGAGTTAAGAGGACCCACCAGATGATGTTGGTGTCAGTTTGACTGAATTTGGGACCGTTTTATTTGGGTTTCCCTTCCAGTAATAACCCAAAATATTACCCTTTTTGCAATGTTAGACCCATGGTACCTTGCTGCTACTCTTTTCCATGACACCTAGTCAGCCTGAAAGCCAAACACATCCTGACTAGTCACATGATCTTGCTAAAAAAAAACCTGGCATATTAATTTCTTTTTAAAACCTAACTACCCACCACCCCTTGGAATTACAACCCAATTTCAAAAACTAAAACATTGACAAAGTTGAACAAAATGGCCGCCTAATTTATGCACAATCGAAACTGACCAATGGCAGGACAAGAGACATATTTTTTTATCAATGAGAACTCTTGATTCAATTTGGAAGAGTCCATTCTTGGCGGCCATTTTCCTGACTGAAACAGAACAAAATGGCCGCTCATTCTGGGTACCTTACGTTAAGGCAGGTTACTTTCAATCCTTTCGTGTAGATTCCAGTAGGGTTCTGCAATACCATGCCATCTTTCAGTGCCAAAAGTGGTGGGTTCGTTCCCCAGAGTTTCTGAATTTTTCTTTCAATGCAAAGCCTACAGATGCTCAAATATCACCTTTATTTTCCGGTGTCTACTAGCTATTATCGTTGGGGTTGTGCGTAAATCTCTGGTTTTCGCTCCTAGAAGTCCGGGGTTCTATCCCCAGAATCCCCATTTTTTCCTCTGCCAGTTCTAAGTCTTCAAAGACCAAATAACACCCTTATTTTCAAGTATCTTCGTTCGATTCCTGTTGGGTGTGTGGCTAAGGCTCTACTCTTCACTCCTGCAGGCCGTGGGTTCGGTCCTCAGATTGGCCGTATTTTTTCCAGTCAATTCTAAGTCTTCAAAGACCAAATAACACCCTTATTTTCAAGTCTCTAGTATCGGTGTATGGGGGAGGCTGTAGTCTTCACTCCCCAGAGGTCTTGAGTTCTATCCCTAGAGTGGCCATATTTTTTCGCCCAAAATAACACACTTATTTTCAAGTATATTTTTGAAATTTTTGAAGATATTTCCGGAACGGTTGGCGCTATCGACACGTGGTAAGCAGCGTTACATAGCCCTCAAAGAGACTCTTCGAATGGTGTACTTGACTTTAAAAATTCATTAAAATTTGAAAAAGTAATACTCGTTACCAGAAATGTTTTTCCTCTTTTTTTAAAGATTTTCTAATTTTTTATTTTTAAGGTTGGGGTTGTCCCAGTCACATGAAAAAAAAACCTTCAGCACAGTACTCAAATGCAAAATTTCAGCAAGCTAGGTTGAATAGTCTGTCTGCAATCTTATTCCAAGCAATTCTAACACATTCACATACTAATAGCATTTGAGTGTGTTAGAATTCTTTGGAATAGGAATAGAAAGAGACTATTCAACCTAGCTTGTTGAAATTTTGCATCTGGGCAATAAATGGTACTGTACCGAACGTTTTAGTTTATATTTTGACTAGTACAATCACAACCTGAAAAATAAAAAAATCTCAAATGCTTTAGAAAAAGAGGAAAAGAATTTCTGGTAACGGTACAACTTTTCAAATTTTAACGCTTTTTACAATCAAGTACATCATTCGAAGCGTCTTTCTGAGAGCTTTACAACGCTCTTTACCGCATGTCGATAGCACAATCCGTTCTTGAGAAATGTTCAAAACAGTCTATAAGATCCGTTACCAGAAATTTTTTCCCTAGTTTTGTGATTTTTCTGATGCATTTTACTTTATCTTCTCCCTAAGGCTCTGTTTGCCTATAGTCATATAAAAAAAACCCTCCTTCACAAAGCCATTTAAAATCCTTTTGAATTTTTGGACTAAGCTGGGTGGATTAGTATTTTTTTAGGAGCTGCCAAAGAACTACCAACAGATTTGTGTGCTAAATTAGTGAACGAATCTGTTAGTAGTTCTATTGCAGTTTATAAAACAAAAAGTAATCTACCCAGCTTAGTAAAAAAAATTCAAGAGGATGTTAAATAGCTTTGTGAAGGAGGGTTTTATTCTTTATAAGCCTAGGGCAACAGGGCCTTCAGGAAAAAAAGTTAAATTCTTCAGAAAAATCCGAAAAAAAGGGAAAAGAATTTCTGATAACGAGTCAAAACAAAATCAGTTAAGAGAACTGAAAAACTTTAGAGCATTTATCGGTTTATCTGGTTTAGAGTGATTAAAATGTGGGAATATTACCTTCCATGCCTCCTAATATATCCCACGTTGGGTTTCCCCTTGCCCTTGAAGGTCCGTGACCTTGGAAATGCCCAGCGTCTTGAGGCTTGGGGGGATGCCAGTGGCCCCTTGGCTTGTCCCAAGTGGCATTTTCATTTTCGCTCTGGCGTCCCTCCCGAAGGGTTCCACTCTGCCAGCATGGTACTTGCAGGAGTTCCGGCGGCTGTGTTCTCAGTACGCCGGTTATCAGCGGCTGTTTACTGATGGGTCGAAGTCAGACGCTGGCGTGGCTTGTGCTTGTGTTTGTAAGGGAGTGACGGTTGTCCATCGCCTTCCATCAGGCTATTCTGTGTTTTCTGCGGAGCTTTTGGCTCTCGGTTTGGCGGTGGAATGGATCCTTGGCCTTCAGGACACGCATTTCATTATCTTTAGCGATTCCATGAGTGCCCTGGAGTCCTTGGCGACTTACAATCCTCGGAACCCCTTGACACAACGTGTCCAAGCTTTGCTTTCCCGCTTCCCTAGCCAGCGGAAAACCGTGCTTTTCTGCTGGATCCCGGGCCATGTTGGGATAGGTGGAAATGAGCAAGCGGATTCTGCAGCAAAAGGGGCCCTTTCTGGCCCTCTCGGAAGGGATCTCAGCCTTGTTCCCTCGGACGCTTTTCCAACTCTGCGTCTGAGGTTACATGCTTTTTGGCAAGCCTCGTGGGATGGACAGGACGGCAATAAGTTACGAGCTATTAAAGGCACTGTTGAGGAATGGCACTCGGCGTGTCGCCGCAGTCGCCGTGAGGAGGTCGTGTTGGCTCGTTTGCGCATTGGTCACACTCACTGTTTCCTTTTGCGGGGGGTTGACCCTCCTGAATGTTATTGGTGTCGGCGGCCACTTACGGTCCGGCACTTCCTTGTTGATTGTTGCCATCTTGATGGTTTTCGTCGTCGTTTCCATCTTCCGCATGACATTGTGCGTCAATTGGGCGATAAGTCTGTCCTCCTGTCCGGCGTTTTTCAATTTTTGCAGGAGGTACAGATGTATGACAAGATTTAGATTAGGGGTTTGAATAATATCTCTGTAATGTGTGGTGCAGTGGCAACCCGGACCACTGCACTGTGACTGAGGTTGGCGCTAATGACCAAGCTGTCGACGCGCCATTAAGCCTCATCTCCCCCCCCTTGGTATCCTTACCAGTCTTTGCATTTAATTGACAGTTCAGAGCACAACAAAGATATGCAATACCTTTGTTGTAGAAACTATAATGGTAACAATGTTTTAAGCTTGCGATCTGCCTTCACTGTTGTGAAGTCTGCTCTTTTACTGTTAAAGTCCAATGGACTCACTGCTCATTGAAGCGTTAATGTATTGTTACATTACTTATTAGCATGGCCGGCAGGCCGTGTTCATTAGAGTTCGTTTGTGCATGAGAATTTTCAGAAAATGGACATGCGGCAGCGGAGGGGCTAACAATGTCAAAATGTTACAATGCTGCAACATGTAACAATGGGGTAACAATAGGCGAGGCGCACAATATCGGATTATAGGTCACACAAACAAGAGGCAACAATAGTTGGGCTCCGGGAAAGTAACATTGTCGTTGTTTGAATCAGTATTATCAGCCAGAGAAAGCTTAACCAAAATAAAATGGTCTTCATGTTTTAAACCGTAGTGTGCGAAGTGTTAAATTTTGAGGCCTGTGGCTTCAAAATTGGGCGCCGACATGACTGATTGACTTATTTACTTCTTCAATGTAGGCTTCGGGATGGCAGTTGATTCTTTCCGCGATTTTTTGCCATGATACTGCAACAATTCAGAATCAACTACTCATCGAGATGACACATGCTAAATCTAGACACACAGCTAGTGTATTGCCTTCAAATAATAAACACTAGCTGTACCCGCGCAGATCATCTGCGCATGCGCGAGAGAAATACTATACTGGGTAGCATGACTTAAAACGCCCTCTTGTTCCCCCGAACCCCCCGCAATCCCCTCCCCGCACTCCCCCTTTGTGTGGTTCCCCCCCCCCCCGGTGGTATTTTGTGGCTGATTGCCTGTACCACCATCTTGATTCCCACGCAGATCATTTGCGCATCCACCAGCAAAATACTATACTGGGCAGCATGACATGAAAAGACTCCGACCGCCCCCCCCCCCC
>JAHWFP010176338.1:71646-105309 GCA_023313725.1 Lithobius niger | reverse complement strand
GTACGGTACGTCCCTGCCCTGAACGATCAGTTATATTCTTTTACATTATTTTGTTTTAACCATTGTATAATTAAGGAACATTGCCAATCAGCAAACGCCAGGTCCATTCTTCGTGCAAGTGATATGTCTTTGGGTGGGTGACCGCCTGTGAATCTGACTGTTGCAGACATAGGGCCTTAGGGCTTCGGGCAGATGACCAGTAGTGGTTAACGCTTGTTAAACCCTTTGAAACCCTTTTTTTTATATGTCTTTGCTAATCAGTTGATTGTTGATGGGTGCAGTTGCGTTGTAGGAGATTTATTTGGTTGGTTGTTTAGTCGGATTGTATTTGGTTTATATTTAGTTTATATTTAGTCTGTAGGGCCGTACTCTGGTTCATGGCTCCGCAAAATAAATTGAATTAAATTGAAAGAATACGTGTTTCAGCTAAACGCGTAAAGTTTTAAACCAAATTAAGCTACGTAGGCCTCGAAATTGGCAGCTAGAAATGACAGTATGGCATATTTATTGCGCAGATGCATGCTCTCAGAGTTGAGCTGAATTGTTTCAAAGTGGGCCGCAACAATCACTGCACGCGCGCGCATTCACACCTTTGCAAATGAAAAGTTAAAGGGTTTAACGAGCGTTAACCTCTCCTGGTCATGAAAAGTTTTTTACTGCCAACAATTATTCACCTGTGCCAAATTAGACAACAAACATCACATCAATTCATAAACCATTGCAGCGCGACGCCATAGCCATAAAAAAGGTACACGGACTACAAAAAAAAACGCCAAGTGTGCCTTAAAAAAAGGGTTATACGATTGAAGTTTCACTTTACTTGTTAAAATGTATGCAGATAAAAATTAACGATTTTTAATTGAAGTAAGCAAATTTACAATTGAGAAAATTGGATCTGTGTAAGTGCTGTTGTGCTTTAACAATAACTAAATTGGTAAAGCACACAACAGCACTTAAACAGATGCAATTAATTTTCTCAATTGTACATTTGCATACTTCAATTCAAATTCATCAATTTTTACCTGTGTACATTTTAACAAGTAAAGTGAAACTTCAATCATATCATTCTTTTTTTACGGCACACTTGGCGTTTTTATTTGTAATTTACTTTTTACTCTTCATTTACATATTTGTGCATATATTTTATCTTTATTTGTTTGTTTATTTATTTATTTAATTACTCTTTGTACTTAAAAACCTGTTGGATGCAGATGAACATTTTCATAGTGTAGGCTTGTAAATAAATCTTATTTAAAGTAAAAAAAAAAAATAAAAAATAAACTTACCTTTCCTATATTCATTGGGTTTATTGGTGCCTGGAGAAACCAGACTTTCTGGTTTAGCGATGTACTTGGAATTAACTAGTGGAGAACTCAACTTATGCATTCTAGACGTTTTGGAAAGCGTGACCAAATCTGGGATATCCTCATCGCGGTAGTCAAAACCTTTCAGAGCATGTTTTACGTGGTTGAACCATTGCTCATCATTCTGCCAATAGCTGTAAAAGTAGGCATTTTTAAAAATGAACGCCCCAATCTTAGGTTTATCGATCCTTAATATTAAGTCAGCGTAAGACCTGTCTCTACTTGGGACAATGTATTCATCAAGATCTACTCTGATGGTGTATTTGTAATGGAACATAGTGCGGTAAATGCAGTCGTGATACGAAGCTGCTTTGCTCTGTTGAACGTTTTTATCCCCGTGAAGGGGCTCCAGCTCCCAAGGTAACAGGGTAACAATTCCTAAACGCTGGTAATGTTGCAGAACACGCTGCGTATTCGATCCGACACTGTGGATGTAAAGATAGAAATGGTCAACTCCCATAAGTCGGTGCAATTCCAAGAATTCAACGAGAGCATTTGCTCTGCCATAGTTGCCGTGTAAAGGTTTGACACACAGAGCAAAATTTCCTAATAGTTTCACCTCATTAGGACTACGGTTGTGAATAGGGAGTTTCGGTGCAGACAAATTGTTACTGGTGTAACTCATTGCAAAGATTGCATCTCCTGCAAAGATGGACACGTATTCCAGATGATGGATTACTTCTGGAATGGCACACTCCAGGGTTGCTGCACAATATTTGTAAAAATTATCTTCATTTAAAACTAAGTTTGCTTTCACATGTTCAAAACTCCCGTCTGATGGAGAATTGGTAAAAACGCAAAATATGTCTTTCTCTCTATCACACAAAACGACGGCCGTTATGCGTAGGATACGGTTTAATGGCCGGCCGTCACAATAAGATGAAAACACAAATAGGCGGCCATCTTGGCTCGATAACACTTCTCTCCAGGAATCTAAGTCTTCCTTTGTACTGCTGCCGTAAGAGTAGTTAATCTTTTTCTGACCAAAGAAACTGAAGTCTTCTGGGTCCATAATCTTGTATACATGGCGCATAAAAGTGTTACTGTACCTAGTTTCTATAATTATCCACACAATTGCAGCAGCGACTGTAAAGAATAGGATGAACTGGAACCGTCGCATTCGGCGCCACATGTTTCCAGTGTTTGAACTAGATGGCAATACTTTTTTTCTGGACTCGGGATTTTCTTGGTTTTTCATCTGATGTCCAAATTCTAAAAAAAAAAAATGCTAATAATCATTTTGTTGAAAATATTCATTACTGAAATGAAGAACTTTTTGCCAGAGGAATTAAATATAATTTTCATATTTCTCTGCACACGATATTGGTAATGCTTTGTAACACTTTACACTTCACTGTAATGACTACTGCAGTACAAACTAACAGTACCTTCCAAAACCAATAAACTAATCCATTAAAGCGAGAAATCATTGGAGATAGTTTGGCTCAGTGCTATTTGTTACATCAGTCACGTAGTGTCCTGAAGAAGGGAAGTGACGTCACACCTCGACGTGAATGATGGATTTTGCAAGGCATTGAGGGACACATTAGATACAAAAATCCGAAGAGGTTAGCGAGTTCCACAATGTTTTGGAGAACGTGTGTGGTAGAGCTAAGAGATTAACTACTGATGGATTCATCAGTCCCGTCGAAAGGTGATGTACCTCTTGCTTATCAGACAAGTACGTCTAGAGCGAATGGTCAAAGAGGAAGTTTTCAAATCTGAAAGCAGTTTCTCGGACTCTTGCCTGTATTTGACATTTAGATCATTGTGTTGAGTTTGCTGCATTTTGGAGGTACCAAGCTGACTCCAAAGTCTCCAGTTTTGATGGATTGGATTAGTGATTTTGGAAGGAGCACTTTAGCTAATTCCTTAATAAGATTAGTTACACTTATTTGGGAAAGAATTATAATTGAGAAAGAAACTGGACGTTATTAATCGTCTATATCCCTGGCCACACAAATTATAAACAAAGAGAAACAAAACTGGTAAGACGCTATGTCATTTACTGGAGAGAAGTGCAAAACACGGCATCCTACAATATTACATGGCGTCTCCTCAATTCCTTCTCCCAATGTAACGTAAACTGACCTTACCTAATCTACAATAACAACAACTATACGACAAAGCTATGGAAAAAACAATCACAACATAACTTGCAACAATAGATTCATGGTCACAAAGCTGATGCTTAAGCGAACCAAAATTGCGACTTCAGTTGTTTATAATCCACCCAAAACCAAAACTGGTAAGAGAAGCCGCCAAGTTTACGAAAAGGGTCGGCCTTTCAAAGTAGTGATATCATTCAACCAGGGAAAGGCCGACAAGGTTAATCCTATTAGCCAACTTAATCACACCTACTAATAGTTCGAAGGTTAAATAAAAACTAGAAGATTGCTACTAGCGGTAGCAATCTTCAAGTTTTCATTTAACGTCCAAAGTATTATTCGGTGCGATTAACTTGACTAATAGGATTAACCTTGGCGGCCTTTCCCTGGTTGAATGATATCACTACTTTGAAAGGCCGGCCCTTTTTGTAAACTTGGCGGCTTCTCTTACCAGTTTTGGTTATGGGTGGATATCACAACTTTCATAGGCCTGTGAATGTACAAAAAATCCCACGGTGTAATTGTTACCCCTGCCTTTTTTGTCTGGAGGTATTTTATTGTATGAATGTTCTGATTCATAATTTTCACATTTACTATTGTCATTCCAAATAAATTAATAACAAGCGTAACAGTATGGTAATTGCAAGGACCTAATCTATTCCTATGGAAAAAAAGATACCCTGTGTCTTATTGAACCACTTATGAGAAATTTATTCGGGCCGTGGGAGAGATAATTCATTTTGAATTCACGTACCGTAAAAAAAAAACCGATTTGGATCTGGTGGGGAAAAAAACTACCAAATCTATGCAATAAAAGATACTCCGTCTCTTAGTGGACCACCTATTTGCAACAACAATGAATTCTGACAATTAGGTACTGAAACGATAAGCGTGTAACACTTAAGCATGTTGTAATCTAGTGTTGGATGACAATACAAATAATGGTTACAACAATAATTTTGCACTTACGAGCCATTTCAGGACCACGTGCTTCTAGCTGCAACCCCCATTTTAGAAAAAGGCACTTCCCCATATGACGCTTTACCTGTCTGCCGAAATTTAGATCTGGCAACTTTCCCTAATCAGCTGTAGACGTGTCGTTATACCCTATGAGAATTAATCACGACTTTCACGGGAGCCTGCGGATTAGTTACTAGTCACCAGTTAACACAAATCAACGTTATTGAGGACACTTTCTCTCCATGAAGGACACGTTCCCACATTTTCGTGTTGAGTTTTTCTTTGTTACTGGACCCAAGACACCTGATTCAAACGATTTGAAAAGATTTCTACCGCATAAGGAATTTACACCAGTATGCTGAAATCACGTATAAGTTGGTTTCAGTTAAAAGACACAGTCTGCTAGTGAGCCGCATTCTGACAACAATTACACTCTAACAATTACGCTCTAACAATTAAGCTCCAACAACAATAAAACGTCTACTTGGCGGCGACACACTAGCGTGTGCCTAGATTTAGCATCGTAACATTGTTGTAACTTCATATCTTCTCACCAGTTTCTCAGAGTAGAAGCAACATGGCTGCCGTAAGTACCGTGGCCAGTCAACAAGGAAAGTCGCCTATGGCGGGAGTAGTTTGTACGGAGGCGGAGCAGAATGGAGTGGCTCAGATCGATGAAATAGGAGCTGAAGGTGGGAGCCGAAGTCGAGGAGAGGTGGGAGATGAGTTGCCAACGTGGGATTGGCTCCAGAGACTTTACAGAGGTACGCTGGACCCAGGGAAAATGGCGGACACAGTGGTATTTTTGTGCTCCAGCAGAGGAATACCGTACCTAAGGGAACACTTTGCAGCAGTATTGGCCCCTGTGATAAACTTGCGAAACATCATAGCACTTGGTCCTTTGCGAGCAAACAATGTTTACGAGGTAGTTTGTGCTGACAAAGAGACTAAATTGAAAATATTAGAGGCAAATATTTCGTTGGTGGGAGACTATCAGTGCAGGGTCATCGACCCCGTGGATTCGGTGGTGGTCTGTCGTGTTATGTGGGTGCCGCATTTCGTTGATGACTCTGAAATAGCGGCGGCTTTCGTCAAGTTTGGTGTTGTGGAAAAAGTGGTGAGAGAACGATCAAGAGTGGAGGGTCTAACACACTGTTTTTCGGATGTCAGAAGGGTGGTACTTCGTTTGAAGGGGGGTGGGTCGGTGGCAGATATCCCGGATATAGTGTCCTTGCGCAGTGGTATGCCAATGCTCATTTCCGTGCCGAACCGCCCACCAAGATGTCTACGTTGTAACCTCGTTGGACACGTTCGCAGGACGTGTTCTTCTGTGCGTTGTGAGGCATGCCGGTCTTTTCATCGTGGTAAATGCACATTCGCTGACGTCGCAAAGGCCATGGCGCGGGACCAGGAACGAGCCAGAGAAGATTCGCTTGGGGACCAAGATGCAGACGCCGATATTGATTTAGACGCAGGTGTGGATGCAAGTGCAGGCCCTGGTATTGAGCCTCTGCAATTGGAGGGTGCCTCGACTATGAATCAGGTCGTGGTCGATGCTGACTTGACGCCAGCGACAGCAGCCAGCGTCAGCGCCGGCGCCATAGCGACATCAGAAGTACCAGCAGTACCAGCAGTAGTGGCACTAGGAGGCAACCAGGCAAGAGCAAGTCACGGCGGCCACCATCGCCGACAGCCTCTAAGTTCCAAGCCCTCGATTTATCAAATATGTTTGGGGTCCTTGAGGAAGACCCACCACCTTCGCCCCCACCCCCGGTTCTGGCCGTGTCTAGCTAGGCACCCAGTCTGGGGGGGAGGGAAAGCGGCTCGCAAGTTAGCATAACCTTGTCTTCATGGTCGGACAGTGAGCACAGTCAGCAGTTGGATTTAGGGTAAATGGCTGTTTTTGATTACAGACTGTGTTGTTGGAATGCGCGTGGTGTGAATGGGAAGGTTGGTGAAGTGGAACTCTTAGGCCGTAATGCTGATATCCTGGCGTGTGTAGAAACTAAGCTGAAGCCGTCCACGAAGTGGTCGATACCAGGCTGGGTGTCACTCCGGGCTGATGGTCATTTTGGAAATGGAGGAGTGTTAGTTTTGCTGCGTGAGACTATTCCGTTTCGTCATCTTGTGACTCCAGCAATTTCAGGACTTGACGTCGTTGCGTTTGAGGTGCTTTCAAGAGGGACCTGGGTGGGTGTCCTTTGTGCTTATGCTTCTTCGTCTTTTGCAGCTGCTACTTGGACTGCCTGTCTTCGTATGCTTCCACCTAACTTTATAATTTGTGGCGACTTCAACGCCCATCATGCACTGTGGAGTTTGGGTGCGGCAAGGAACCACAATGGCTCTGTGATTGCGGATTCGCTCCTCGACTTTAACCTTGTCCTGTTGAATGGTTCAGAACCTACGTATGACAGGTGGTATGGCAATAGATATCAAGAATCCGTACTTGACCTCGTAATGTGCTCTGCCCAACTAGCTCCAAGCCTGGTGATGCGAGTCTCTGACGATAAGCGGGGGAGCGACCATGCTCCCATCCTGATTTCGGACTACAGGACGCCCCGCCCACTCTGCATCCCTTCCAACACCACGCCCAATGACCCTCCATGTGGTTCCCTTGGTCCAACGGATTATCAAGCGGTCTGTACTGGGTTGTTTGCGTCTCGCCCCCGTAAGAAGAAGTCTGCGGCCACCACCAGTCTCAAGCCTCTGTGGTGGTCGCGAGAGTGTAGTCGTGCGGTGGCAGACCGTAGGAAGGCTTACCGTAGGTTCCAGCGCTTTAGGGTTCAAGAACGCTGGCTTCTGTACAGACAGAGTGTGCGTGTTGCTAAGGCCGTCCTTCGGTCCGCTAGGAGGAATGTTTGGAGGACCATTACTACTCGGCTCAGTCGCAGTACCCGAGCAGATGATGCCTGGGCCCTAGTTTCATTGACGCCCCCGAGGCGGACTCCAGTTTGGCTAACTCTCCCTGATGGTAGCGTCGTTGAAGGTGTCTCTATGGTAGAGGCAGTGAATGACCGCTTTGCCTCTGTATATGACGTACCTGAGCCCACTGTAGATTGGATTGTAGATACAGCTCAGGCTTTTGATGACCCGGCTTTCACGATGGTGGAATTAGAAGCTGCGCTGTCTAGGTGTAAGGATGGCTCCCCGGGAGTAGACCACATCACGTACAGGGACCTGCGGCTGGCGTCATTGGATGTCAAAAGAGACCTGTTGGCGTTCTTCAACTCAGTGTGGGGTGGTGGCACTGTCCCAAGCTCATGGCGCCAGGCGGTGTTGGTGCCCGTGCCAAAGGCGGGTCGCGATAAGTTTTTGATTACTACTTACCGACCAATTGCGTTGCTTTCGTGTGTGTACAAACTGTTTGAGCGTCTTCTGGCTTCGAGGCTTGTTTGGGACCTGGAGCACAGGCGGGTTCTCCACAACGCCCAATTCGGTTTTCGGCAGGGGCGGAGCGCGCAAGACGCAGTGCTGTTCTTGGAGACTGCTGTACGTGAGGCATGGTTGGGTGGTTCTGTTGTTTTAGCAATTTTCCTGGATATCCAGGCAGCCTACGATCGGGTATTCCTCCCTGCGGTGTGGTGTGCACTTGGTGAGTTAGGAGTCTCTGGTCAGATGATCGCTGTTCTGCGTGCAGTTTTGACGGACAGGTGTTTCTGTACCAGGATTGGCCGTGTTTACTCCACTCAGCATCGAACGTCTCGAGGCTTGCCCCAAGGTAGCTGCTTGAGTCCGGTACTCTTCGCTGTGCTGTTGAATAGTCTTCTTGTGCAAGTGGCGCCCCATGCGAACATTGCCGCCTTTGCCGACGATGTGGCGGTCTGGCTGGTGGGCCCAACGATGGCAGATATGGAAGCTGTGATGCAGACAGTAATTGTTGAGATTGAACGTTGGCTCCGGGACAGAGGGTTGGCTTTGGCTCCGGGAAAGTCCCAGGTGGTTGTTTACTCGAGGCAACCCATGCAGCCTGTGACCCTGTTAATTGCTGGAACGACTGTGGTCAGCTCTCCGGGGGCTCGCTACTTGGGCATATGGCTGGATGGGCGGCTGTCAGGGTCGGCAGAGGCCATGAGTGTACGGGATGCAGTGGTCTCTCGCTCGAGGGTCCTGCTGCGGTTGGCTGGTTCAGACTGGGGAGCAAGTCGGTCAGTGCTGCGGTCAGTGTACCTGTCTTATATCCAGTCGGTTGTAGACTACCATTTACCCTTCTTGGTCACTGCGGCGAGAAGCTGCATCCAGCGGATCCAAACGGCGGTTAATACTTGTCTGCGAATTATTACGGGGTGCTCTCGCTCTACTCCAGTAGTGGCGCTCCATGTAGAGTCGGGAGTTGTGCCCCTAGTTCACCGAGTCAAGGCTCTCCTATTGAGGTGCTACATTCGTAATGTTAGTCGTGGCCCGCCTGACCCCCTTCACCGGATTCTTACGGAGTACGCGACCCTACCTCAACATTGCCTCTCTCGTCTGGGGACGGCTGGTGAAGCTGCTCGTCTGTTCCTCATGGCAAATGGGTCTCAATTCAAGGTAGTTTCTGCTTGGCCAGTGCTAGGACCGTCCATCCTAGCAAGCTTACTGGGATGTTTCTGTGTGGAGTCGTGTGTGCCTAAGTCATCTTGGAGGGCTAGGATTTGCAGGTGCGGGATGGATGCTATGTCTGTCTACTGTGACGCATCGTATAGTGGTGGTTTTGAGGGTGGTCTTGGGGTCTGGGTCCCGGCAGTCAAGATCAGGAACTTTTACAGAGCAACGGCAGTCCCAAGCGTTCTGGTCGCAGAATTGATGGCAATTGCAGTCTCCCTCCAAGTAGTCTGTGACATTGCGCCTCAGAAGGCGGTGGTTTACACAGACTCACAGTCAGCTGTGCACTCCCTCTGCAGACATTCGCGATCCCCGGGTATGTGCCCACCGGTGGTTGTAGAGGTTCTTGCCACTATCTATGCACTTCAGGCAGCCGGAGTAAGTATTTCCATCTGCTGGACGCCAGGCCACGCGAATGTGCCTGGCAATGAGGCAGCTGACGAGCTTTCCAGGTACTATCGCGTCTCCCCGTGTCAGTCTATACAGGCAGCAGTAAGTCCGAAAGATTTTGGGAGTTGGTGTACGTCAGTAGCCAGTGCAGCATGGGAGGAAGATTGATTTAGCAGTGATCGAGGAAGGGGTCTCTTTGCCATCCACCCCTCCATCACCCGCCCAAGAGAGTTGGACCATATACCGAGGCGTGCGTCAGTGTTGCTTTCGCGTCTACGGGTTGACCATTCGCCATTGAACGCATCAGTTGCTGCATGGTCGCGTAGGGATGGAGCTTGCATCTGTGGTGGCAGCCAGGAGACAAGAGAACACTTTCTTTTGCACTGCCCGCGATACACGACAGTGCGAGCTGACTGCCTTCCACCGGGTGAGGGCATACTGGAGCTTCTGGGAGCAAGCCCGCACACTGGCAGGAGCAACAGAGGACGTTTGCGTGCAGTGGCTGCTTTCTGTGATGCGACGGGACGTTTCCGTGTGGGGCAGTTATGTTAAGGTCGCTGCTACACTGTAGGTTACCACTTGTATTACGTTTTGGTGTTGTAATGTGTATAGGATAGATGGCCTGCAAAAGGCTACCGTCCTTAAATAAACCTAAACCTAACCTTCTCACCAGTTTTATTTCGCTTTGTTTATCATTTCTGTGGACAGGAATACAGACGAACATAGACGATAGATGATATGAATGGGACATTTGTGGATGGAAAAATCATAAAGTGTAGTCGCGCATTAAACTCCGCCGCAAAGCTCTCAACCAATCCGCTGCAAGACGTGAAAGGAAGCCAGACTCGGCGGAAGTGGGATTAGGGCCTACTCTGTAAAAAAAACAACATATGAATGTAAAACTTAAATTATAAAAGATGACTCATATCCCACACATCCATAGCTAAAATCATTTGAAAACTGAAACCAGTAGTATAGCCCAGACATCCAGAAACCTCAGCAAGGAAGGTGTGTGACGAGTGACCTTTAACGCTGAAAGCACGTAGAATGACTATTGACATATATACCCTGAAAAGGAAGAGCCTAGGACTATAATTGTAGTAGGGACACATCAGAGCTTTCCAAGAGCACTCAGCTAAACTTGTCAAAACTCGTTCTTCTAGAGACTATTCAGAAGAGCAGTTGGCTCAAGTCCCCTAGGGCACCTAATGACTGATATGACAGAGTAGGTAGCTACCACCAGATTCAGGGTTGAGACCAATGATGAATACTAATATTAGATCTTGAATAAACACCACAAAGTAGTGGGATAATCTTGTTTTATTACAGCATCTCACATGCTAAGGTCATCATACAAGCCTTGTAGTATTTCGAACGGCAATAAATGGTAAGCGTACAAAATTCAACACTAGTAGACAATCAATGCAAAGATCCAGGGCCGTAGGAAGCAAATTAAAAGTGGTACGGCCTTACCAAATCAGCTAGAGGGCTTGGGGAGCACTATGATGTTCCCCCAGCAGGGTCCCAGGCAGAACCCCGGAAGTTGAAGAAATTTCTGGTACTGTCTTATCTGGCTCTGGAGGCCATGTTTTGAGAACTTTTGAGGACTCTTTTTTCTTTTGTTGTTTGTAGTTCGGTCCACCAAACTGTGGTCATTTTCTCGACCAACAGCGACTTTTTTGTTGGTGCTCCCCCCTCCAATTTCTGGCAACATCTAGCACCATCTATTCCTTGCTTGCATCAAGTGAGGGAATGCACAACTCCATTTCTTTTAACGAAACAAACAAGCCACGAGCCTCCTAAATTATTGAATGAAAATTTGGTATGTCCTCGATCACCTGAAAGCAAAATGTAAAGTTTAACAATATCACTGCCGCCAGATGGCGCCACAGTATTTTCGTACGATTTTCAATCGGTGTTAGTGCCTCTGTAAGTGTAAGATTTAGATCGGAAGGGGGCACATTTTTGTGTTTATATAACTTAGTGTGGTATCGAAATTATATGAGGTCGGTGAAAAGTCCTGTGTTTGAGTTTCAATCGTGGGAGTTTATTTCTGTCTCAGACTAGTGAATCTTGTAGCAAAACAAAGCCAGTCTTTAATGCAGCCTGTTTGCTTCATTTACCCTTTGGCCTACCTTGTGAATATTTTTTTTTTTATTTACATCAATTCATTTTAGAACCTTACCCTTATTTACGTAGCATGTAATAAGCAATTCGTCCCCCACATTCCTCTCCACCCCCTCCCCCCTTATGTACGTAGGCGATGTTTCCTATTCTGTTATCAGTGACTTACAAAACTTAACTTTTGAAAAAGTTGCAATCGGTGTGCTGCTGTGTTGGGCTTTCTGTAAAGTTTGATGTTGACCACTTGCTGAAGCTTGCTTTAGCGTTTCTTTTACTTCTTCCCCCCAAAACTCCCTTCTCTTGGCCAAGCTCATTGTCCTCCGTAGGGTGGGGAAAATAGAAGTAGCGCCCAGTTTATGCATGGACTTGTGTGTTATCACACTGCGTGATCGTACAATATAGTCCAGTCAACGAAGGCTCAAATTTGGCAAATGGTGGAATAAAATCCCAAAGTCTTGAAATTTTGCAAGGTTGTTCGAGGTGGTCTAGTAATGACTATATCAAAAGTCCTGATGATTTGGAGGGAGCTGGCTTCGCTAGACCATAAAATACCCAAAAATAGGTCACTTTTTATTCGTTTTCCGATAATATCTCGGAATCTGTGGGTCCTACCAGAAAACTGCTACCTACAAAATTTAAAGAGGACAAAATTTGCCACAAACGTGATTCTATGCATTTTTTCTCTAGCGCTAGTAGTTTACAAGATATTAGAGTTCTAAATTTGAGAAATCTCAGTGATTGACAGAGATCTGCTATACGGGGTGCACATAGATTAGGTGGACCGACCCTAAGGGCATTTAAGTTACTATACCAATCATATAACATCAAACACTTATTTACCACTATACATATTTATTTGTTACATGAGGTTACTACATATAACATCGAATCGTAACTTCAAATACATATTTAATAACATCTAATCAAGTCGAAGTAAATGTCCTCCTGAAGGTTATTGTCCTGAACAGTTGGTGTCAGGCTATTCACATAGTCACCGTGGCAGTTGTGGCAGATAGCAGTGCAACTCATGCTTATTTTCCTGCACCCACGCTTGTTTCCACAACCTGTGGTGCATCTGCTAAATATGATGTTGAGGACAGCTTCAGGGGCAACATCATCTTTGGTTGCAGTGACATTCTGACTCACTCCCAACTCCAAATTTCAGCTGGTAGATCATTTCCGATCTAGATTGGCATAGTACCTATGCAAGTTGAGGGACGTTTAGTATGAGAAACTGTCTACTGACTCAAGAAAAATCTGTTTCCTGCCTCAGGTGCATCAGTTTCAATCTAATGAACATAAGGCCAGGCTGATCAAGATGCCTTCCTCCAAACTAAATACCAGAGGAGTACAATACCTTCAAAGACCTGATGATGCTGACAATCTAATTGTCAGGAGTATCATCACCAAAGCGAGTGACAGTGACAATGTAGCCATTGTTGGGGATGATGTAGATCTATATTATTTTTTATTTTATTTACAGAGCGTAACGGCCTAAAACACCATGAGCTCTCTCTAAAACTACTTAAAACTACTTAAGACTAAAGACCTAAAGTTACAATCCGTCTATACACTTCACACTGCAACCGGCCAGCCGGGGAACAAGAGAGCACGAGATACCCTGGGTCCCTAGGTAAAACGCTGTGTCGCCCTACAAAAACCTAATGTCCTGTGCAGGGGACCCATATATACTAATATACTAATAATATAAGTTCGTTGCAAACGCAACCGGAGTGGCATGGACCTGGTGGTCACTAACTGCCATCCGATGTTAAAACAAAAAAAAAAATTGTAAAGTTTAAAAGTACAAAACGGAGACGGTTGACCGGCTGTAAAGGAAGGGTTGATGGTATAGGGTTGGGGTCACGAATGCCTTACCACCAAGGTTAGACCTACCAGGGACACAGTGGTCCCCGATGGCATCGCCAAACGTGAGGGACGAGTGAGGGGAAAAGCCGTACTATTGTCAATGTTTAAAAACAAAATTTAAAACAAAGAAAATAAAATAAAAGCATTGCAGTTTAAAGCCTGGCCTAAACCAATTGTCAATCATAATCAAGATAAAATAAAAATAAAAAAAAGTTCATCATAATAAAAAAGCCATGGTCACCAGGAGAGACACGATCATGAACAAGCAGGCATTATTGGGCATACACCATCCAACAATCACCACCCAACTAGCAGGCGACAACATAATTGGGTTTTTTTTTTAAAATTTGGCAAAGTTAAACTCATCAAGATGTTGTCTGAAGCTGTTGATGGAAGCAGCCGCAACGATCCGCTCAGATAAAGCATTCCAGACTGGGACCACCCTAACGGAAAAAAAAAGTACTTCCGGCAATTAAGTCTGGCTGAGGGGAGGAGTAATTTGTAACTATGACCCCTAGTCCTGCCCACATGGCTAAGGTCAAAGAATGGTAAATCGATATCCAGAAAGCCGCGTAAAATTTTAAATGTCAAAATTAGGTCAGCCTTAAGTCGGCGCAGTTCAAGGGAGTTCAGCCCGAGACGCTTCAAACGCAGATAATGGGTGAGAAGTCCGGCTTGCTCGGATGAAGCCCGGACGTCGGATGCGAGTGCCCAGTGGGCCACTTTTGGGCCACATTTCGTCTTACAGCTCGAACAGCTACACACCGAAATATATTCTTTTATAAGCTCGGTAATAGAAAGGCAGGAACACAGGTATTATGTTCAACCCAACACCAACGGTAGGGCCTCAAAGATCTCATACTATTTGCTCATGCATTCACAGGGTGCAACAAGACATACGCTTCCTTCATGAAGGAGAAAGAAGTTGGTTACAAGCTGCTGTTACAACGTGAGGCATTGCGTTCAGTATCAGATGTGTTCAACCACTCAACTTCCAAGCTTAGTATTAACAAGAATCGGAGGTAGATCACAGTTTATTCGACTATGTATAGAGCTACTCCTACTATAACATCCCTCAACTTGTATAGGCACCATGACTTCACAAAGTTTGCCACCAACATGAAGTCGGAGCTACTATTCCCTCAGAAGGTGCAGCTTTGCAATGCTTATTTCGTGTTTTCCACCAACTGCAACTATGGATGGGAAATAAGTTACCAGCTAGCTGCACTTTAGGGTTTGGAGCCTAGCAGAATAGCAATCTTGTACCTACTGCAATCAAAGATGCTGTAGCCCCTGAGATTGTATCAACCTCATATTTTGCAGATACACCACATGTTGTGGAGACAAGTGTCGGTGCAAGAAAATAAGCATGAGTTGCACTGCTATCTGCCACAACTGCCATAATGACTGAATAGCTTGACACCAACTGTTGAGGACAATAACCTTCAGGAGGACGACGTTGACCGCGACTTGATTTATATTACGATGCGACGTAATATATAGTAACCTGGTGTAGTAACTGCATATGTAGTAAATAAATATGTATAGCAGTAAATAAGTGTTTGGTGTTATATGATCGCGTACTAACTTAAATGAGGTTAGGGTGCATTCACCTGATCTATGTACACCATGTATATAGTAGATGTCTGTCTATTTCGAAGATTTCTCAATATTCGAACTCGAATATCTCGTAAACTACTTGTGCTAGAGAAAAAAATGAAGAGAATCATTTTTGTGGTAAATTTTGTCCTGTTTAACGTTTATGGGGAACTTTTTTTGGTAGGACTCGCAGATTCCAAGATATTAACTGGAACCGAATGAAAAGTCATTTTTTGGAGTATTTTACGGTCTAGAGAAGCCAGCTCACCTTCAAATCATCAGGACTTTTAATATAGTCTTTACTAGACCTTCCCAAACAACCATACAAAGTTCCAAGACTTGGGATTTCATTCCACCTTATGTTCTATTTTGACTGGACTAATACATAAGCTCCATGGTTTATGCTAGCGTCCCAGACGCTACTCAACAAACCTCGGTAGGAAAGCCACACACGTGTTACAGGGCCCTTCAAAAGTTTGACGCCAGCAGACGCATTGTATGTGTTTGGAGATATAGTATTTCAGAACTTGTGTGCCAAAAAGTAGTACGGCGAATGCCGCACCAGCCCTACCGTTTCCTACGGCCATGCAAAGATCGGCCATTTAGTGAAAGCTTAAGTCAGGTTGACTTGCCTTGAACATGTCGGACATGTGCACACCAACTCATCCAGGGAAGAGAGCTGACCGCAGCCCCATTCAACAGCATTGGAGAAATATTTAAATAATTAGCTTATGCGTTTCAGGAGCCCTGTTTAAAAAATGTGACGACGGTTTTAGTGTTCCAGTATGTCTACCTACCTCTTGAAGAAAACTACGTCTTTCTCCGAGCAAAACCGGCTTGTCAAAAGCCTTCTGAAAAAAAGTGATCACTTTTAACATTGTGAAGCCTAGCACAGCCGTCAAAATGGGCGAAAAGTATGTAAACAGTAATTATTTAAAAAAATCGTAAATTAGATTTTAAAAATGTGACAACGGATTTTGGCTAACAGGTATCGTCTAAGTCGAACAAAAATAATTACAAGCATCTAACATTTAGGGCTCGTTTATGCAACGAGATCTTCTCGCTCGCCGAAAGCTATTTGCTAGACAACCGTTATTTATTTACGATTAATTTCCCGTTTCTATTAAATTAATGCGGTAATAGACAACAAATTAAATGTATTATAAATAACAACACGGACAAAGAACAAAGTGCAACAGTCGTTTTAAACATTGCTACAACATTGTTGCCATTTCACGCTATTTCCAAAATTTGCTCTTCTCGCTGAAAAAAACTGCTTCTAGCAGTGATCAAACGACGGCAGAATAAATAGCAACTCGCAGCGAGAATTCAAAATCCAACATGGCGTCCATGTCGTAGTTATCGAATCGAAGACAAACCTTCGAATGCCGGTATTCAGGAATCTGTCCGTCGTCGTGTACTGCAGTAAAAATTGTTTTCTTGTTGTCATAAATCGACGCTGTCATGTTGCAGGCATCGTACGTCGTGTCGCGAGGCACGAGGAGAAAATTTGCGTCCGCGTTGTTGACATGGTTACTACGTATAGACAACTCGAAAGCCGCATTCTCCGACAACGGCGAGAAGCAGCCAGCAGATTTAGTATTGACCAAGTAAAAACTAGTAAGCGAGAAAACTGTCCTTGCGTAAACGCGCCCTTATAGCGCGATGTCAAATTAGCGCGAGAATCCGGTCCAGTGAAGTCTTGCAGTGACCTTGTCAAACAGGTCAACTCGCGAGCGCACCGTCTGACCCTCTGTCTAGCTGGCACCAATGACAAAGAAGATTGCCTGTGGTTTGTGTACTGTGTCAACGCTCGACTCACATGCTGATCATTTTTGTCCACTAATGTATTTTCGCCCACTTCAAACCAGTATGTTGAAAAATCACTGATTCTTGTGACTGGTTTTGTACTGGAAATTAGCAATGGTATTCAGCAAACCAACAGTGCAACACCAACTCCATTTTTCTCATGTTCCGTTCTGTTCATTCTATTCAGTTTTCTGTTTTCCGCGTTATCGTAGACGTAGGGTTACAGGCATTTACGTAACGCTTGTGCGGAAAAAAACCTGGAAAAAATAGCCGACATAAAAAAAAGCTGCAGGGAGAACAGGCCGAAATAAAAAAATGGAGTTGCACTGGCGGGGTGGGGCGGACTCCACGATTGGGAGGGGGCAGGTAACTGCCGTAAAAAGCAGAAGGGAAAAAAATACTTTTTTTGTTTTTGTTGTTTTATTTTATTTTTTCTGTTGCTGTTGTAACAGGTTAGGGAGGGGGGGGGGGGGGGGATTGAGGCTTCATGACGCGTCGACAGCTTGGGACAGGTTAGGACAGATTAGGTCAGGTTAGTTGCCTTGGCACGAATTTCACCGCTGAACGACTTCCTAACTTTCTTGTTTTTTTCCCTTTCGGTTTTTTTCACTGCCGTTTTTTCAGGCTTTTTTTCTCCCGCCGCTTTTTGCTATAGAAACATATCACGATACTCGGGACGGTTTTTTTTTTTTTTTTGTCCTTATAGGTTAGGTAGTCATTTCCTTGGCTCGAATTTCACCAGGAAACAACTTTTTAACGTTGTTTTGGTTCAGTTAAAAAAAAAAAAAGTTATGTTGCGCTTGATTCTTATTTCTTGTTATTATAGGTTAGGTTAGGTCAGTTGCCTTGGCTTGAATTTCACCAGGCAGGGTACGAATTTTCACCACGAAACGACTTAATAACATTTTTTTGTTCGACTTTTACTCTGGTATTTTCCGTCGGCTTTATTTTCCCATTTTTTATGCAGTTTTTTTAATGCGTTTTCATTCATACATTCTGTTCTTCGTTTTTTTACAGTATTTTTTTCCCACGGCCTTTTCCCCTAATTATTCGTGGTAATCGGGGTGTTAGCTTTTAACTGTTACAACATTTCGACTAAGTCTTAGCAGGCTGGAAATGGAGCGGATAAACAAGGCACTGTCTGTTTATATACGACTTGCCCTGGTGCCGAAATTTAACCCTTTTTGTGCAAAATGTGAATGCATTCGTTAAGGTGTTGACTATAACGGGCATGGTTGAACACTGGGTAACGTCGAGTCACGACACACATTCATTAGCAAGTCTGAATTTCTTCAACATCATTCAAAACGCTGGTTTATTTTTTTTTTGCTTTCATGACTGTATCTCCATGAAAAAAAGTTTTCTATACGTAGAATAGCTCGTTGCGTCCAAGATGTTTGACAATCTTTTAAAACCTATACGTCTGCACGTCTAGCCATTGAAGCCAAACAATTTTGAGATCTAAACTTCGTTTTGCTGCGTCATACAAATATGTCTTCCTTAAACGCTTAATTTTTGCGACAAAGTTTCTTTGGTCAGTTTCCCTGGTCAGATTGATAACGTAGGTTACACGATATATTCAGCAGACAATTTTCTGCAAGTTAGGTCCTACTCATATTTTACGTAAAATTGGCTCTTGTGCTTCAAAATCGTAGCTCACGTAGTACATAACCAGGTCCATAACCAGCGCCCCGCAGCTCCCACACGTGCGGTAATTGTTTTTTTGTGTTTTCTTTTTTTTTGGTCAGGTTTTGCGCCCGACGAAAAAAAAATTAGGGTTAAATAACTAGGCATCCCTGAAAATAAAAGTCAGTTTGATTTGATTCTGTTTCTTGTTTTATTTGCAATTGCACTTGTAATTTGAGCTAGACATATATTCGCTTCCCTCACTCGTTTGACGTCGATCCACACTTCATGTAGTTTAGTTGACTTTCTGATTAATTTGTCTGATTGAACTTTGACATCATGAGGAGCTTTAGAGCAGTTTCTCACGTATTTGAGGATAAAAAAAAATAAAGCTAGTATACAACAATGAAAATAGGCTTATCCGAAGCTTAATTTTATTATCTTGAATTTGGCGATGCTCTCGTCTTTGTTAGGTGCCTTAGTTCAAGAGGAGTATAGGTACATTCACACACGCATGCATATCGTACGTTTGTAATGATTTAGATTGTTTATTTGTTTCCGTGGGGAGGGTATTTTTTAATTTTATGGGGGGGGTGTTGGGGGGGGGGGGACTCTCTTCATTTAACGCCTGGTGCGCATAGGTCGAGGAAAATTCATGGTTACGGCCGTGTATGTACTCTCGGATTCAAAGTGCGCGCCTGTTCCCTTCTTATTTAACTTAACTGCATATAGTTAGGCGAACCAGAACGGGGCGCCCATATGGCCTTGCAATTTAAGTGGAATGCAGGTGACAAGCAAGACATGTACGCTTTATTTTATTACTATGCATTTAAAATCTATATAATTTTTTGTTCGCATAAAACTTCGTATTATCCTTGTTTGAAAGAACGAATTTTTGATTCTAATTAGCCAAATTATACTATAATTTAATTTAATTACGGAGCTAGCAAGAGACCACTGAATTTGAAAATTCCTGCCTATTTTCATCTCTGAAAATTACTATTTCCTCTTTAAACGGGTGGATGATGGAAAATAATTAAAGGAAAATAATTTCGATTACCCTTTTTGGGAAGGATGGGTATCCCCTCCTTTCAGAAACTCCTAGTTATACCCAATATATTAATTAGGCAGTTTGAAGGAATGTATTTATTTCGAATTTTTTTTCTACTAAGTTTCTCTGCTATGATATTACCACCAAACATTTAAAGGCGTAGATAGCCTCTATTTTTGTACATAACTTTGATTTTTTTTTTTTTTTGTAGGTGAAACAAATCAACTCCACCTTTTCGAAAAGCCTATATGGTTAGTTTAATCCACCCAACACCAAAACTGGTAGAAAAACCCGCCAAGTTTCCAAAAACGGTCGGCATTTGAAGGTAGTGATATCATTCCACCAGGGAAAGGCCGCCAAGGTTAATCCTATTGGCCAAGTTAATCGCACATACTAATAGTTCGAAAGTTAAATGAAAACTAGAAGATTGCTACTAGCGGTAGCAACCTTCAAATTTTCATTTAACGTCTAAAGTATTATTCGGTTTTGCGATTAACTTGGCTAATAGGATTAACCTTGACGGCCTTTCCCTGGTGGAATGATGTCACTACCTTCAAAGGGTAACCGTTTTGGAAACGTTGGCCAAGTACTTGGCGGGTTTTTCTACCAGTTTTGGTTTTGGGTGGATATCAAAACTTTCATAGGACTGTGAACGTAAATCAGGTTACACCGTCTGTTTAAGATGCTTCAATCCCATTTTTGCAGATACTGACTAACAATCACTAATTTCGTTCGCTTCGCTCACTCAATCAGCACATCCCCTTCATTTGTTTTGTTTATCCCTGCAACTTCCCCTTAATTTTACAAAATTTCGTTCACATTTAGTCATGCATAAACCCCCAAAGGTCGCTGTTACTAAAACAGCAGAACGCGAAGCATTTTTTTGGGGGGTTATTAACAAAAAAACCATTAGTTCGTATAAGCTCGTATTGTTGTGTAACCATCATCTAACGTGCATCCCTTTATTCTTACGCAATCCACGGCAACGTTAATGTTTCTTTATTTTGTCCTTCGTTACAGTTCAGTTTTTAGTTCGTCCAGGCTTTTACAATAAATCTAAGGACCAGTCTTGATTGTTCAAGCCATTGTTGCTTAAAATCTTTGGTTGCAACTTGGAAAAGAAACGAAATTTAAATTCAGTGGTGGCGAATTTTAAAACCCTCCCACGCATTTGTCCTGACCCCTACAACCCCAAAACCAACAAAAGGACCATCCTCAGATCACTATGCATCCGTGTGCAAAAATTCAGGTACGTAGGCCTTCTCAATTTTGCGCTAGCCATGAGCAAAAAGTCTATGGGATTTAACATGGGAAAAATCTTATTAGCTAGTCAGCTTAGCTAGCTAGCTAGCTAGACTGTAACATAAAAACAACGTTATTGACGCATCTTTTTCTCTATGATTGGTGGACACCCATCCTTTAAATTTTAGTTTTTCTTAATCTCTGACCCTTCCCCTTACATTTTGTACAATTTGAAACATTTCTGTCGCATTGGGATTTATCCTCAACATGCCAAAATATGCTTTCAGTTGCTTACAGTTAACAGACACATGTCTGCTAGTGAGCCGCCTTTTTATCATTAACAATCAATTTCTAACAATCGGATGTCTACAATGGGATGATCTACTATTGCTTGGCGGCGACACACTAGCGTGTGTCTAGAAATGAATTATGGAGTTCAAAGGCGTACTTTGAATTCGAAAATGACCGTACATTTTCGCAACTATAACATTCTTAGAGATTGATCAAAAAGACGTAGGTCATATGTTTAATACCCTTGGAAATAAGACATCAACACTTTTCAGAAAAGTTTAAGTATATCCATTTAAATTGATTAAGAAGCTTGAAACAGTACATTTAAGTCCAATATCGCTACGCATTTTGACTGCTAACTTCTCCTTAAAATTGGTGCAGGATGGTCTCTATTTATTAATAATAAATTTCATTCGCCTTGATGGAAAGAAGATATCACAACCTTTCAGAAAACGTAGGTATACGGAGTGTTCATTTACGTCGAAAATGCTTTAAATTCATAATAATTTCCTGTTGAGGGTCAATTAAAACATAGTACATTATAATCAGGATTTGGGAGGCTAAAAGTTGCCTTGATGCCAACTATGAATATGCATGAACCTTTCTTGCATCAGATTTTCTGCTGACCATTTCTTGTAGCCTGGCTAGTACGTTATGCGCCTAAGCAACGGTTAAGACATTATATACAATCAAACAAAGTTTTGGACGGTTATCCCCGCTCTCTATCCCACCAGGGATGGGATCATCCTATTTTTTTTCTTCATTTTAGTACATGCTAAAGTAGAACTAGCGCAAATTTAGCGTATTTTTCTGGAACTGAACAATTATGTCCCTTATCGACTGTTTTGCCAACACTAAAACACAATACAGACTTTTTCACGACTTGTTTACTTAAGTAAGAAGAATAATACTTAAGGCTCTTTATTTGTGTCCACTTCCAGTGGCTATTGAATAGTACGGTCAACACGTACATTATATCTATTCTTGTAAACTACCGATTTTTTTTATTATAAAAAAAGTGCCATTAATAAATAAACTGACATTCTTTTTAAGTTTTGGGCCACCATTACATTACTTCCATCTAACTTGCAAACTGGTAAAAAGACTAGGCGTCACAATCACCCGAGGCTCTTATTAGCTAGCGCTCAAATTGTATATTTATCTTATCAAGTACTACACCAAAAATTCATAAAACTTGTAGTTTAAGAACATACCACAAGCTTATGAACGCAAGCTGTCAGTCCATAACCACATTGTTCGGGAATTATCTCGTTAGCAACATAAAAAAGGATTATTGTAATTGCTTAACGCTGATTTTGACAATGTCCAGGAATGGTTTCCGTTTCAGACATAGCTTTGTTTAATTCTGTTACTGAAGTAAATTGCATTTTTTTTCCTATTACAAGATTGACTAGGTAGATCTGCCTAGGTACTAAATTCGCCGGACAGGTGACAAGTTTCTCACGGGTTGCTTGCTATGATAGTCATTTAAGACCATCGCCTAATCCAGCGGTTCGCAACCTTTTCTGTAGCCTGCCCACTGGGACTAGCATGCAATGATGCCTCCTCCCCCCCTCCACCCCCAGTAAAAAAATATTGTGTCTTTTTTTTTTTTGCATACGATAAGTCATTGTTGCCAGATGGGTCGAAAACTGCCTGTCGAATTTTGGCCAAAACATCTGCACATATATAAAAATGATAATTTCGCCATCTTCATACAATTTAGCTTCTTTTGCTAAATAAAAAGTTCACCATTGATTTTTAGAGTATGGTGAAGGAGTGCTTCGCGCCTCCCTGGTTGGGAACGTGGGCCTAATCCATGGTGAGGCAAAAGTACACACGTAACAAAAAATAAGTTTCCTGCGTAGCTATCATCTCGCCATTCTTTCCTTTAAGAGTTTCTTGTGCAGTGCGTCTGCAGACAAGCTCACATAGTAAAGTCATTAAGTGTCAGATAATTTTAGTTATTTAACTGATTGGAAAATACTCCCGAAGAATATCAGATGTAAATCCCAACTCGGTATTTTTAAAAATAAACATTAAAAGTGTTTTTTTTTATTAATAAAAGTAGTCATAAAACAGTACCCTTTGAATGTTACTGATCAGTAAAACTACGTAGAATATTTTTTCCACCACTGATTTAAAAACATACTTTTAATCCAATCAACTCTAGTTAAAGGAAAGTGGATTTTCCCTCGTAATCCAATTTTCCAACGTAAATTAAACATTAAAAGTGGTGGTGTGTTTTTTTAACAAATGTAATCCAAATACTCTCTGAATGTTTTTTCTACCATTGATTTATGCTTTTAATCCAACCAACTAGTTACGGGAACGTGGATGTAACTCTCGTAATCCACTTTGCCAAAGTGATTTGTTATGGGGAGTTTCTTCCTTTTTTTTCCGGTTATTTTGGAATCTCACTCGTTCCTTCTACAAAGGCTAATCAGGTGGTGAGTGGCTGTAAAAAAAATACACCAAGCCCCTTTGGCTTTTTATCTCATAATTCCTAAGAAAAAAAAAAGCACACTGAGTAAAACCTTCTCAAAAAAACCCTTGCTAAGGTTTCCTGCCAGGCTCTTTCGCCATTTGATGTTCGTATTAATTTGGAAAAAGTGTTCGCCACTTGATTCGCCATTACTTTCTCCAAGTTAATACCACCGAATTACTTGACAGTTGCACGATAACCAATTTAAATTTTTTTTAAGTACCTTTGAACTATTAGCCTACTCGGTGGTATTAAATTAAGGAAAGAATATGACGTTTCATATCATGATTTATAAAGGCGAAAAAAGCAACGGATTTCGTTTTGGTGAACCGAAAGTTACACATTGCTTTAAACTATTTCTACAGTGGAATCAACACATTTGTAATTTTTCACAAGAGATGATTTTCTGAGTAGGAGTGGAAGTCTGGCAGGGTAAAGTATTATTAGAGATGAATTTCAATTTCCTTCCACGAGACAACACTTCGTCCTCAATTGCAGTCTCGTTTCGACTGTTATTAAACTCAGAATTACAAAACAAAAACGAACTCTTTTGATGTTTAAAGTAAGGTTTACCCTTCTCCTCTCACCCTTAAAGACATTCTTCCGTAAAGTAAGCCCCAAAACAGTTTCATACGAAATGACCAAACAATGCTGTGAAACCAAGAAGGGCTTTCGCCAAAATGTTCACTTCATACGTTTTAGTCTATTAGTAATCAACGAAATTACAAAAAAAAGTCATAACGTTAGCAAGAATGAAAAAAAAAAACGGCGTCCATAAGACTACATGAGTAGCGATTGAAACAAATATTCCGCGATATCAATAAATATTTGTATGGTAGCGATGTTTCAAGTTCATTCGAAGATCAATTATTATTCAATTTCGTATGTGTACCAGAAATATTTTCACGTATCGTGAAGATTGTACAAGCACCTATTTGTTATGCACGCTTTGACGTTTTTTCATCGTCGTGGGGCAGATAACCCAGTTCGGGTTCGTGCTCATAAAAAACCGACTTTTTCATCACTTATTGGCATTTCGCAAGGTAGGATGCATGGAAAAAATGATGCAGGAAAAAACTGAAGGACAAAATGTACTACACAGCATACTATTGTGGGGAAAAAACCGAAGTTAAAATACGTTGTAATTCAAAAAACAAAAACAAAGATAATATTTAAAAAATTATATTTCATCTTAAACAAAAAAAACAAAAAACGGCCACGGGAGAAAAAAGGAAGAGACTGCTTGATCAGGTAATTGAGCTGTAGAAAATAAAAGCAGATGTCGAACTGCCCAGCTATATGATATAGCCTTTTCCCTGCGCATGTAATTTGACTTTCTAGTCCAAAAGCCAGCGGAAATAAATATGCGTCAACATAAATCGAATCCATTTTTTGAGGCATCAAAATTAGGCAAAGATTTATGGTATACATTCTAAATGATCGCTTGAAGGTCTGAATTTAATTTTTTTTGACGTTACCTACCGTCTTTACGAGTAAGGTGTCTTTTCGGTTTTTTTTTCTTTACGACGTAGCTGTGCTCCACCTTTTCTCCAAAATCATAGAAAAGACGTCAGCGTAAAGGCATGTTTTAAATGAACACATTTTCGACACTCCTAGAAAACGTTTTAGATGTTTCTTGCCAAAACACACAAAATTTTATAAGTAACTTGGGCTGAATAGAAACCTTTCAAAACGTAGTGTTTCTATAGTGCTGCAGACGTGAAATGCGCAAAAAAAAAATAGCATTCAGTTTGCAACACATTATAAACACATGCTCAATAAACATGTAGCTACGGAAATGTTTAAACAAAACAGTAGTGGTTTCATCTTAAAACAGTAGGCAAGTGTTTGTTTTGCAACGTGCGTTAAACATATTATCGTAAAGCACAGTTTTCAAAAAGAAATATGTTGTCATAAAAGCACTCTACTTAGTCCCTACACGTGTTTTACAATTTAGAAGGGCTTCAACTTGAATGCTATAGTGTTTTACGTTAAACGCGTCTCACGTCTGCATCTATACGTATAAAGGATAACGCTTTCTACTCAGCCCATCTTATTTGTAAAACGCTTTTACGTGTTTTTGTACTTCTACGTGTCGGAAAATGTTTTTTAAGTGTTTGTTTAAAACACATTTTTGCAGTGTTTACGTCATAGAACTAGTATATTTAGTCCCTTTTATTTTAGTTTTACTTTTAATGTGAGCGCTCAAAATAATTACAGAACAAGGCATTTTGTACGCTAATAGAGGCGAACTTCCTCATCGAACTTTCCTGACCCCTTTCTCCTAGGTCGTTTTCACTTGCAGAGATGAATGGGGAAGCTTAAAAAGTCACGTGGTATGGCCATGGTTAAGTGAAGGGGGGGAGGTAGCGTCAGGTAGAGCAAAGTCGTGGCGAAGGGGCGGGATAGTCCCTGTCTTTCTGTCAAATTGCTCCAGGCGGTTAAAGCAGCTGGGCTTTCATCTTCAAACTGGCTAAGAAAAACGATTATAGCACCGATCCTGCGGGCGTTTCAGGGAATAGAGTTTGTCTGCCATTCTGCTATTTGCTTTAAAATGACTAAAGCATTACAAAGAATACAAGGTCTTATTTTAAACTTCCAACTTCATAAGGGAGTTCTGGTATTAAGTCCCCTATGGATTTTTAAGGATAGCATACCTTACACTGGCATCAATCCTCTGGTCTCTTGGGGATCAGTCAGGTCACCCACCAGATTCGGTAAACTGCTAGACAAATTATTGAAGAAGATCCTAAATGCACACACCTCTAGGTTATTGAAGCATAGTGGATCCTAACCACGATTGTCCATAATAGCCTTCCTCCTAAAAGTGCTTGGCTCACGATTGAAGATGCTGTGAAGTGGTGATCATGCACAGCCACTGGCTACATCAGGCTGTGGTAGATGACAACGAACGCATGCCAGCATTTGTTTATATAGGGAGGCAAGAGGGCCTGTAAAGAAATGTGACGGATCACATCGTCTGGTGGTTGATTACCAGGCATTAAATGAAAAGATTCTTCCAGCACATTATCCCATTGTGGGAGCCTCCACGCTAATAAATGCTATATGGAAAATGCAAGTATCTTCTCTAGTATAGACTTTGGAGCAGCATTTCATCAAATAGGCATCCATCTAGATGATAGGTCTATTACCACGTTCTCATCAGGAGGAAAGATCACTGACCAATATCGATTTAATAGAATTGCTATGGGCCTAAAATATATCACCTGGATGTTTCTCATCTGTGGTTAATCAGGTTCTATCAGGCATGATACGGAGAAGAGTTATTGTTTTTTTTAGGATACCCTCATTTACACAGGTACCCTCGAACGTCATTTACACCTGTTGGAACAGATATAAAAGAAGTTGAAGGAAGCTGGTCTCACTGAAAACCCAAAGAAGTATCATCTAGTGACAAAAAGATAAAGTTCTTAAGATCTATCCTGAGGGAAGGAACCATTCTACCTGCAGATAACAAGGTCAGTGCAATAGGGCACTTCCCCCGATTGAAGAAAGTCAAGGACATACAGAGCTTTATGGGTTTAATAAATTTTTATCGTCAGTTCATTAAGGATGCAGCTCTGATCTGTTTGCCTTTGACACAGTTAGCACAGAAGTCGAATCTACACTTTAATTGGACTTCCAAATGTGAAAACTCATTTAGGCAATTTAAAAAATACTGACGAGTAAACCCTTTCTCAAAACTCCTGTATATATAGTGTATATCCCTTCTATGTGGTTACAGATTCATCCAATTTTGCTCTGGGAGCTACAATTCAGCAAAAGAATGAAATGGGACAATTGCAACCCATTGTGTACCCAGTCGCAACCCAGTCGGAAGCTGAAACCCTCAGAAGTAGCCTACTCGACTACTCGAAAAGAGGCCTTAGCTGTGGTATGGGCTTTACATGATTTCAGATATTTTCTGACCTATGGACCTTAGGTAGATCTTAGGACCACTAGGCACCAGTAGGCTATTACTGAAGAATAAAAGCCCTACTCCTATGCTTACAAGATTGGCACTTGGCGTGCAATAGTATGATGTCACTATAACATACAAAAAGGGATGATTGAACGAGGTACCCGTCAAATTAATTGGGAATGAGTTATCTGATTCAGATTTATGTTCTGAAGGGTGAGTACCCATTAACGTACCACACGTAGCGAAATGGAGAACTCGCATAAAGAGTGAGCAAAGGAAAGATCCATACTGATCGGCGATTATGAAGCTCGTGGAGGGAAAGCCTTGTGATACACTTTGTTACAGACCCTCCCTATCGAACTAATTTCCATTAATGACGAGTCAGGTATGTTATACAAATACTCCATGCCAAGGGATAAAGGCAAGTAAGCATAACTGCAGAATTGGTTGATCCTGAAGTAATGAGAAAAGATGTATTGTATAGTGGACTTGCAGCAGTGTGGGCTGCACATGTGGGGTGGGAGTAGACTTCAGTGTATTGCCAGACATTATTATTAGAACGGTCAACACGGAGACATTAGACGTTACTTCCAGTCTCGTATGAAGTGTCAGAGTAGAAAATCCTAAAGGGCATGCACCATTGCAAACTAGTCCCTGCTTACTACGTATGCTTTATTTCCTCCTGATAATATTTATTACCCACTTTCCGAGTACTGAGATCAATAACGCGGGGTCGAACCATTGTTGAGTTCAGTACGAGGAATGCAAGATGACAGATACCTTGTGTGTTAGTGTCTAAGTAGTGTTTAAGTACTGTCTAAGTTAGATGGTATTGAGAGTATATGACTTGAAGGCATTTTATGGCTCAATAAAACTCAAACTCAGGAATGCGGGCAATGCTTAACAATTAAACAACACTCGTGCCTGTCGCTTAACAAGTGAATGACGCATAAATTGTCATTGAGACCACACGCGCTACATTATTCATTCTACTTCGTTTCTGCTGTTATTTTCGCTAGTATGGCTGACACATTGCCGATCAACAAGCAACAAACGAGCAACAACACAGAGACATATTAGTAAAAATAAATAGCATAACACAGAGATATTGACTGGCAGATTTTCCACTGACAGGACAGCCATTTTTAAATGCAAGGACTCAAGGGCGCAATGCTGGACCAAAAATATCAGACTGGGATAACGGTATCAAGCTTGATCTATTGTTACAACATTGTTGTGCAGTACTGAGATCGTAGAAACTGGATGATAATGGCAGAAAACTGTGGGCCATTTCTAAACAATGCACAAGGGTCTGTCTATTGTTTAGGAATGGCCCAAAGTTGAGGGCATCATCTGGCTGAATATTCTGCAAGCGATAACAATAATTGTTCAGCAAATTCCTTGGCATTGTGATTGCCTGTGCAACAGTGTCAATCGTGCTGCTTCCAAAAGGTCTACTGCTATGAAAACTAAAACAAATTTATCGTAGTTCGGTGAAGTTAATTTCTCACTAAAGGACGCCCAAGCTCTGCACGGATGGTGTTACATGGAAACCCACCAACTGATAGAAATTGACCAAAAAATGGAAACCCGACCAATAGGATTTTTGCACCTACTGGATAATGAATGCTAATTTTCTTTTCCTTCACTCACTCAATCAGTGACCCCCTAAGCCCCAAGTATTGACTGGCTGGTTTTCCACTGACAGGACAGCCATTTTAAACGCACGGACTCAAGGGCGCAAGGCTGGAACAAAAATATTAAGTGCAGAAGAAAACAAAAAGACGCAAGCATCTGTGGAAAGGTTTGCGGAAAAAAGAAAGTATGTTTAATAACTTATGAATTTTTCCTGGGCTATGTGTATCATGTGTGCAATGTATATCATTCATCAAATAGTCCCCGTAGGATTGCATATCTAGACACACGCTAGTGTGTCGTGCCAAGTTAGGCAACAGTCATCACAACAAACATCAGATCAATTCAATTTGTCGAGGTAGTAAACCATTGTAGCGCCACGCCATAGCGTCAGTGTCTTATATCTTGAAGCATAGTTGGGCACATTTCAGGTACTTGGGAAAAATAATAATGCGGTACAAAAGCTTAAATTATGTTGAAATCAAGAGCAATGACCCACCCGACAAAAATTAATTCGTGTAGGAATGCCAGCTAACTGCTTTCAATACAAAATCTGACCCTCAATAACGTTGAAAATGTGTTACTAACTAGTTAGCTAGTCCGCTCATCCCCATGTTAATTTCCATAGGGCGATTATTCATCGATACCGAGATAACGAGAAGGCTTCAAACTATGAAATTGGACGAATGGCTGCAGTACGATACGAACTGCGTACATTTTATGGTTTGGAGCCTAGGGGTGTAACGAGGATGGCGTGGGTTGGAGCGTAAGTACGAAAATATTGTTATAACCATTAATAGTATTGTCAGCATCGTCTCTCATTGGACAGACAAAGTTCGGACAATGACAACGTGTATACTGATGTGCGTGCCTAGACACACACTAGTCTAGCACGATAAATCCAAACAACGTTACCAAAGAAATTGTATTCACGTCCAATTCACGAAAAATAAAACCAACTCCAAAAACAATGCAAAATAAACATAGCCAAAAACTGGTGAAGAGGCCTCCAAATTGAGAGTGGTTCGGCCCTTCAAAGGAGTGATATCAACACACCAAAACTAACGAAATAAAACAAATTACAACAAAATTAAAACCAAACCAAAAACCTAAAAAGAGGAGACCAAGTTGAGAATGGTTCGGCCTCTAGGCAAAAGGTAGTAGCAAAGTGTTGAAAACCAATTTCTTGTTGACGTGCCACTTTATTACACATCTGCACGGTAGTGGAGTTGAGTTTAATACACAATTAAAAAAAAAAGACTGATATCATATCAAAAACCAAAACTGGTAAAAGGGGCCGCCAAGTTCCCAATGGTTCGGCCCTTCAAAGGAGTGATATCAACTCACCAAAACATTCGCCAACTTAATCGCACCAAATAATACTTTGGACGTTAAATGAAAACTTGAACATTGCTACCGATTGTAATCTTCGAACTATTAAGCGGTACGATTAACTTGGCGAATGTTTTGGTGTGTTGATATCACTCCTTTGAAGGGCCGAACCATTCGGAACTTGGCAGCCCCTTTTACCAGTTTCGGTTTTTAATATGTGTAATTTTACTCGGGACTCCTTATTGTATGGCATAAAAAAAGTCTTCAAAATTAAAAAGGGCTCCCAGAAATGTAGTTGCTGTTCTTTTTTTTTTTTTAATGGGGAGCGCTATCCTGACAGGGGCCCCCAAGATACGCTGGCGTTGGCCCGGCCACGGCAACAACAATAGTATACGGGTATAGGACAGAAAGCAATGGGTTAAGCACAAATACATTAATATTTTAATGGCAAGCATACAATGACAACGGGTCCCACATAAATAACATGTTGCAAATAGTCAGCGTTCAGCTCAATGGACATTTTTCGGAGCAAGTACACTAGCAGGGCCGTAGCTGCTGGGGGGGGGGGGCAGGGGGGGCGGCTGCCCCCTCCCAGTCACCAGCAGAGGGGGCAGCAAAATCGTTTATCTAATCTTTAATAAAAAGATATAATTAAAATTTCAACAGATCATGTATTGTATATGTATTACTTTCAAAATTAAAGCTCAACCTAATTTCAAAAATTGAAATTATTTTGACAATAATTTTAAATACCACTGACTGGTCAAAATAAATTGCAGCTTATTTTACGATTATATAAGTTACGATATAATCAGCGCAGTCAGTGGTTTAAGCTTTTGCGGAGCTCTTCCACCATCATTGGGAAGTTTCCTGCATTACAAAGAGCATCAGTCGTAAACACCATGGCTGATTCCTCATGGGCCAACCCAAGGCGTCTGGGTGAAGGTCATCACCTTGGGTGCCCACTACCACATGCCCTTCTGAAAAAGCGCGATTTCATATCCCTTAACCGTGCCACGGCAAGGTTGCTGTCATAATGAAAAGAAAGTATGAATCTGGCGCCCAAAACCGAGCCAAAAAAAAAGGATGAAAGAAGATTTTTCTTGAATATTAACATGAACGCAATCGTATTGCTAAATAAATTTCTCAAGAATATGTAAACAGTACCGTTCAGAAGCCAGATAAGGCAATGATGAACAGTAAAATGCTTCAGCTTCCGGGGCTCCCCGGACCCCACTGGGGGAGCTTACAACGCTCCCCCAGACCCCCTTGCTGGCTATGTTCGGCCCTCTCCCACAGTTTGTTTCTGACTGCGTTACTGTAGACGGGGACACCAAAATCAACTTTGCCCCCCCAGTTAACACAACCTTGCTACGGCACTGTACACTAGATCAGCGCTTTATGGAAATAACTTATTTAAGGGTAAATGAGGGATAAGGGTTCTCCTATTAAGGGTTATTCGATTACTTTGGACTTAAATAAATTACCTCCTAAGGAATGTGAGGACCTGCTGGATCTGAACTTCCTAGTATAGCCATTCTGTGATAACTTTAAACATAGAAATAAAAATTGTTAAAATTAAGCTATTACAAATATTTTGCACTGAAATGGTCTCCTCCGTGACTGAGTGCAATGAAGGTATCCTGATTCGGCTTTAATTAAAACCTATCTTTAATCTACATCATTAAGATCGTATGATGTGTGTGCGTGCATGTGTGTTTTTACCACTACTCCTCTGGAACCAAAGCACCTACAAACATGGGAGTATAGGACCAAACGAAAAATAATTCAATTGCGCTTCGGATAGGCCTATTTTCATCACTGTAACTTGATGACCCTCAACTACGCAAAAGAGCTTGATAAAACAATGTCAAAGTTTTTTTTTATAAAACCCACATAATGTTTGTTCATGACGTCATAGTTTATTCATGTAAACCTCCTCGATCGAAGCGAAATGATCTGAAGAAGGATGCACGCAAAAAATAACCTAAGAGACGACACTATTTGCAACATGCCACATGTCATATACATCTTAAAATTGGTTGTGTATCAACTGACTTGATGCAACAACAGACAGAAAAAAACAGACCCATAGATATGGTTTTAAAAGGGCGTCAAACATTCGTGTTTCTGAAGCATGTAAATGCGTGGATTGAGCGAGCAAAGTGAGCGATTTCCACGTGACCTAAACCTTTTCATTGTGTGTTTTGCAATGTTCTCTCAATCTTTCATCTCACACCTTAGTAGGGGATTACTTCTGGAGGAAAAGACGTACAAACGTACAACGATGTTGACCAATTTTTTTTTCGTGGAAGCCTCTAACTTTTCGGGAACGTCCATCAACAATGGTTAGGCGGCAACAGACCAACAAGAAATAAGTCAGTTAATAACTGGTTGTTCTCAGTAACAATCCGCAAACACACGCAGCTTTGCTCAAAAATTGTTACCGATCCAACAGACACATGCAAAATACAAGCGCAACAAATATGTTGTGACACAGATGAATAGTGACAAACTACGTACACATCTAAACCTTATTTAAAGAGGTGCTGCAATAAGGAATCTTCTCGAGTGAAGCGAGACGACGCCAACGGAGCGACATAAAGGAGTATGCATGACAAAATAACCAACCATTTTAGTTCAAGCATGTAGCAACTCGCGTGCTACAGCGTTGAAACGGCTTTGCATCGGGGATGGATAAGGGGAAGAAATCCCGTGTCTCGCCTCCTGGCTTATTACCAGTTTAGGTGCATGCCAGAAAGGAGATGGCTTCTTCAAGCCAAGTTCGACTAGGTACAAATCGCATGCCTAACCTCTTGGCTCAATAACAGTACCATCGCGTGCCGGAAAGGGAATGGCTTCTTCAAGCCAAGGTCGACTGGGCTACAAATCACGTGTCTCACCTTCTGGCTCATTGGCAGTTTAGGCGCACGCCAGAAAGAGGATGTTTCTTTAAGCTAAGGCCGACTGGATACAAATTGTATGTTTCGCCTCAAGAAGCGCATGTATCTCTTGGGTGGCCAGACTGTTGGAGTGATTTATGGTTATCATTTGTTTATTAACTGAAGCATTACGTCTGCTGGGCTGCAACGGTAGTTTTGCTGTGAATTTGTGAAACTGTGTCGTGGCGAAGATTAGTGTAGTAGCACCAGGGTATGATGGATGACGTTGTGTGGTCCTAGGTTCAATATGCACATGTAGTTAAGTTGTTTTATAGTAGGTCGTTTGGCTATGGGCCATGGTTCCAATAAATTAATTATACCCTCTTACAAAAAACG
>JAHWFP010176338.1:39392-52174 GCA_023313725.1 Lithobius niger | reverse complement strand
CTAGCCTCACGGATGACAAACCTGGCACGGGCACGACAGCGCTTAAAGGCTACAAAGTTGTCAGCAGTTGGGCTGACTGTAAACGCACGCAACGCTCGCCGGCGGGCCTGAATGGCCTGCCCGCAAGCAGGTGTCCACCACGGAACAGGAACCCGCCGCGGCTGAGTGGACGTACGCGGGATAGTAGCATGAGCAGCAGCAAGGACCACGTCAGCGAAATGAGTGGAAAGTTCATCCACATCAGAAAAGTCCTCAACCGCACGCTGAAATACAGCAGCCTCAGCAAAAGCTGACCATTCAGCACGTTTAAGTGCCCACCGGGCTGGCCTGGAAGCCACAGAACCCCCTTGTGTTGTGGACAACACAATGGGGACGTGATCGCTTCCATGCAGATCGGCAGTGACACTCCAAGTGAAGTGAACTGGGATGGCCAGCGAGCAAAAGGCTAAGTCCACCGCTGACCAATTGCCCGTGGCCAGGTTACAGTGTGTCATGGCTCCATCGTTCAGGATGCAAACAGACCCCCTCTGCATCCACTCCTCAAGGATCCTCCCTTTGTTGTCTGTATGAGGTCCCCCCCACTGGACATGGTGGCTGTTAAAGTCGCCCAGCAACAGAAAAGGGGCAGGAAGCTGGCGGACCAGGTCCTCCAGGTCACCAACCCCAAAGACCTCATCCGGTGGCAAATAAAGCGAACAGACAGTAATATCCAAATGGAAAGAAACACGAACTGCTACCGCCTGAAGCCTAGTGTGCAGAGGCACACTGGCATGCAGCTGAGAGTGTTGAACCAGCACTGCAACACCACCATGTGCACGTGGCACAGGGTCAGCATCCAGACGGTAGACAGAATAACCTCGAACAACCGGATTATCTGACGCCTTAAAGCAGGTTTCCTGTAGACAGCAGCACAGAGGTCGCCAATGCGACAAAAGCAGCCGCAGCTCTTCGGCATGGGTCCGATAACTTTGGCAGTTCCACTGAACGATGGCATGCACAGGCATTAGGGCGGGCTAAAGATTGAATCATTCTCCTCAACTCCTCCTCTGGGCGATCCGAAAACATCCGAATCCTCACCCGAATCAAAAGATGGAGTGAGGTTCAGAACGAAATTGTTCTCGGAAGGAGGAAAAAGTTCCGGAGAATTGGAACAGGAAATCTCTCCCTGCTCCATGGGCAAAGTATCATCAAGATGTTGAGGGGACACAACGGACCCCTCAGCAAGCTGGCCGTTCAACGACCGTTTCACCTTATCTCCTGGTGGCGACGTCCTCACGGGTGGTGTTGAGGCCTTACCAGCAGGAGCCTTCTTCTTCAAGGTTTTCTGTGGTTCACTCCGGGCAGGCGGAGGCTTCGCTGAAGCTTTAACCTGCCTGGGAACAGACGAAGCAGCAGAAACAGCAGCAGGAGCAGAAACAACAGCAGGAGCAGGAGCAGAAGCATTTGCAGGCTGGGCAGATGTAGACGGCAAGGCAGCAACTGGGTCCGAAGGACCCAAAAGACCCTGCAGAGATGGATGTTGCTGGGTCAACAAAGTAATAAGCTTGCCCACCGTCCTGGTCAAAGACCTGAGCTCAGCGCGTAAATCTGCCAAATCAGCAGACTCACTAACTGGGCCAGGCGTTGGCGCACTGCACACCTGCGCAAAAGAACGAGTCATTGCTGGTGCTGATAGCTTGGCTTTCTTTCGGGCCTCCGAGTAGGAAAGCCCGTCCTTCACCTTTAGTTCCTGCACTTGACGTTCCTCAACATAAACACGACAGTCCCGTGAAGAGGCTTGGTGCTGACCACCGCAGTTGACACACTGCTTCGGGCCAGCACAGTCAGCGCCCTCATGGGCTGCCTGAGCACAGGAAACACAGGTAGGCCTGCCTTTACACGAGCCGCTGGTATGGCCGAAGCGTTGACAGCGGAAACACCGCATCGGATTCGGAACGTAACTCCTGACCTTCAATCGCAGGTAACCGGCAGTAATATGCTGCGGTGCAACTGGCGTATCAAAGGTCAGGAAAAAGGTGTCAGTTGGCTGGGCACCATTCTCGCCTTTCCGTGTCAAACGCCTCACAGCCGTAACACCCTGTGACCTGAGTTCGTCCAGGATGGCATCATCACTGAGACCCCTCAAATCAAAGCATGTCACGACCCCCTTGCTGCTGTTCAAAGTACGATGCGGCTCGACATGCACTGGGCATGACCCCAGTGCACTCGCTTTCAAAAGCCTCTTCGCCTGACCATCGTCTGCAACTTCCACAAGGTATCCCCCAGCACGGAGCCGAGAGACACTCTTCGGATCAGAACCACAGATCCCTTTCAGAGCCTTGTGAACAGCGAATGGACCGAGTTGTGTAACATCTCGGCCCTCGCCTGTCACCACCAGGAATTTCGGGACTTGGTCCCGACTTTTACTCAAGTCTGGTAACTGGGCACCAGGCCCAACCATCTCGGGTTCCCTCCTCTGGCGCTTGCTAGTGCGGCGAGGAGGGGAAGAATTTTGGGGGGAAGAAATTTTATCGGGGGAGGGGGGGGGAAGTAGTTGCCATGTAGAGCAAAAAGAAGTCGCGGCGGTGCGCCCCCCAAAAAAGAAAACCCCGCGCGGCACTCGGGTGATGCAGGGCCGGAAGCCGCATATCCAGGGCCCTGCACCAGGAAGCTAACACCGCCGTCTATCTCGGTGAGGTGGCAGCCTAAGCATGCCGAGAGGCGAGGCCACCAAGGAAGCCGTACACACCACCTCCGTCGATAACACAAACAGTTCGGGTCCGTGATGCAGATGGATACAGCACAAGCCACCTCCCCACATCGACAGGACCCGAAAAGTCATAGCCGATTGACCTTAGGCCGGCTCGCCCAGGCCACCCGTCCTCCGGAATAAGGAGCCAAAGCCCGAAAGCCAGGATCTCCGCCTCCACGGATTACTAGGTTGCAGCACACGGCCAACATGCTGGGGGATGAGGATGAAAAGCCCAGTGGCCAGAACGGGCAAATTAGAATTTGCTTGTGCTTGCGACGGGTGTGAAACCTGCCCGCCATACACACCGTAGGCGCACTCGCAAACCGTAGTGTTGAGGTTGCTAGTGTTCAAGACGGACTAAAAACCCTCCGCCATGCAGATCTTGGCACCCTAGCAGACCGTGATCTTGGGTTCCCTTTTAGTCGCCTCCTACGACACGCTGGGGTACGGTGGGCTTATTCTACCCCCAGCCCACAGGGGGACAGCCCAAAGGATTGAAGTTTGATGGAACCAAATCGCGTCACCACGGTCACAAACTGCTCTGCTGCTCTGGACTTTTCTTGGCGTTTCTGTATAAGCTGGAAACGTGTGGGTGAGTTTATCTGGTCTATGAATATCACGTGGTCTTTTTGAGTGTGCATTGGAGTCTTCTGGACTGCCGTCAACCGGAATTATCCCCATATGTAATTTGTGTTTACAACCTGTCTAAGGGTGCAGCCATTTTTAAATTTGTATTAGGTAATACAATTTGTGATATCCCAGGTTCGAGACTGGCACTAGGACTTACTTTTTTCTTTTTTTTTTGTTAATACCAATAGTAAACCATGGAGGGTGATGACTGCAGCCTGGGTAAGAAGCATTCCATACATAAATCAGAAAAAAGGATAAAATCAACATTTGTTACGGTCCGAAAAGATTCCAGCAAAAACAAAAAATTCAACAAGCGTCTGAATGAAAATAATCGAGGAAAGAAAATGGAACAGGATAAAATTAAATTAAAAGCAAACCAAGCCTACGAATACGAACTAAGGAGTAAGGCCTCCACACCTATCGTGGTGTGACACACTTCCTTCACATTATCACCCAATGAACTTTACACCAGATATTCCGATGAATTTGTCCATTGATAGCCTCTGTCTGTCCGAGATGACTGAGGGTTCTTCAGCCAACGAAATACATCAAAGCATGGACAAAACTGAAGAAACCGTGTGCGCCAAAAACAAATCTGCTATTAGTAATTTAGAGGTAACAATTACAAACCTGCAAAAGGACATAACACACGTCAAACAGCTAATCTCTATCGATAAACTCGAACATGACTTTGGCATAGATGTGGTGAATCACTCTCTTCAAAATCTTAATGCTGCATTGTCGGATTCGTTTGCAAATGCTACATAAACGGAATGCAATTAAGTCAGAAGTATTGAATCGTCTGTCAAAGAAGTCTGCTTCGAACTAGAAGCAAGAATTTCGCTATTTATGTAATCTATTGAGAGTAAGATGAATAAAAGTCTCCAAACTTTGGAAAATAAACTCGAAGAAAAATTCCTAAATCAAGTAGCTGTGCTTGCCGACATCTGCAAAAGCCTTAAGGAAACAAATAAACTCGACAACGATAGTGTTAGAAAAAATAACACTACAGGAGCAAAAGCTACGACGATCGAAGATGGAAAAAAGAATTTTATTATCAGTACCATAGTATCACTGGATAACGGTAGAAATATGAACTTGTTATCATCGAATGTGGATGAAGTGACAGTGGAGCAGCAGTGTTGCTCGACGACAACACGGGGAATTACCAATCCAGTGGGTACACGTGACCATATTTTAGATGATGATTTCGGGGACCTCAAGAAAAGAACCCGACCATCCCCCCTTTGTCTTACCACCCAACATTACAGTGCGCCGTCGAAAACAAACAAACCAGAACGCCCAACTTCAAGTAAGTGTGAGAAATGAAGCCCTACTGAGGGATGATCATGCCCATGTCTGTCCTTCCCAATATTCTGAAACCATTGCATGTTTAAATCAGTTCAATCCTGTAAATGCTCCAACACTTACCCAGTCCTCTGTTAATCGATGGAAAAATGAAAAACAAATTATTATTACTGGCGACTCCAATACACGGGCACTACGCACTAACAATCACCCCAAGTCGCCAACCTGGACATTTCTGGGCCATCAAGTACAACAAATTACCAGCATGATCCCATCTATTCTACAAAACGCCGAACCAGATGCCCACATTGTGGTTTGTGCCGGAACTAACAACATCACATGCGACCACCCTCATTATGTCGTTGACCTCCTATCCAACACCGCACTGCAGGTAAGGCACATGAGACCTCTGTCTAAGATCTCCTTCGTTGCCCTGTATTCCCGTGTCAACAATCTAAACTCCGAAGAAGATAAACGAGTCGCCCAGGTAAACACTCTCCTTCGTGCACGATGTGTCCAGGAAAATATGAACTTTTTTCCATCGACCATCTCGTTTTGTCCAATAGGAACTTGATGGCCAGAGATGGTGTTCATCTCGCCTACCTTGGAAAGAAGACTCTGTCTGACGAAATCAGATTCGTCCTTTCCGACGCTGAGATGATGCTGGAACACAGGATTTCGCTGGAAAACTAATCTCATGAAATGGGACCTTTACTGGGCAAAATGCTCCCCCATGCTCTTATGTATCTTCCCCTTCACCACTGTCAACACCGAGAATCATCACCAGAGCTTTGTCATTTCCCCCTGCTTCACCGCCTGTTCCATGAAACTTGGCGTGCTTCCTTTTAAATGCGCATAGTCTGTTAGCAAATTTGCGAGTCTTCTACCTTCAACTTTCCCAAAATTAGTTTGATCTTTTCTTTATTACTGAGACCTGGCTGAACGATCTTATACCTGATGCATTGCTTTTAAATGGTCTCCCTATCGAGATTTTCGTCGTGATAGGGACACCCATGCAGGGGGTATCACAGTTGTCTTTCGCAGGGGATCAAACCTTGCTTTTGCTGACTTTACTAGTGGGGTCGAGCCACTATCCGTCACACTTCCTTTGTCCAAACTAAATTATATTTTGTGCTATATTCCAAATGGCTACGTCGAGGATTCGGTTACTAAAACAGCATTCTTTAGTAAATCTGCAATGAAACCAGATTATACCAACATTGTGCTTGGCGATCTAAATCTCTCAACTGTCAACTGGAACTCATTTTCCTCAAATAATCGTGTCCAGGATGCTTTCCTTGAAATCATTACGACTGTGGTTTTTCTCAGCTGGTTACTAAGCCTACTCGTGGGCACAACATACTCGATATTATCTTAACTGACGACGACCATGCAGTGTTCGGTGTAAGGGTCCTTGAGGGGCTGGGGACCAGTGACCATAATATGGTCTCCTTCATGCTCCACCAGAGGCTATCTGTCCCAACGAAATGAGAAAAAAAGTTTATCAATTTCACACTTCTGTGAGAACTTTTGGACCAACCTAACTGGAGAGCTGAACTCGCAGGCTATGCTGATGTGCAGCCTTCTTGGAATCATTTCTTGAATGTGATCCGTAAACTTACCGCGTGTTGCACAAAAGCCTCGACATTTCACCGTAATAGAGGAGTGGTTCAGTCGAAGTAGTTGTCTGATCTTAGGAGGAAAAAACTCGTCGCCTGGCACAAACTCCGCGATAATCGGTCACCAGCAAACCAACATACTTACTCAACTCTCAAGAAATCATATTAGGTTTGTGTAACCAAGCTTTTCACCGATCTCGAAACAAAAATACTGAATGAAGGCAATCTTGCGGCCCTCTTCCGCTTCTACCGTCTTAAGCCTAAATCTTCTCGCGCTATGCCACCCCATATTGTCAATGGAAAACTCTTAACATCACCCTCTGATAAAGCTTCAGCTTTCAATTCCGAATTCTCCAAACATGGCATATAGACGATGGATTTTCACCTATACATTTTGACTCTGATAACCACTCCACCACATGTTGCTGTTCTGATGTGGTTTTCACGCTGGCCGAAGTCCGGGCTGCACTTCGCCACCTTAAACCCAGTCATTCCATTGGCCCTGATGGTTTCTCATACTTTTTTTTACCATCAAATTGGCGATCATGTGGCTACCGCATTGCAACAGATTTTTTTCCTTTCTTTTAAAACCGGAAGTTTGCCTACTGATTGGTCTACTGCGATCTTTAAAAAGGGTAATGCTGCCAAACCAAAAAATTACCACCCAATTTCCCTTACTAGTGTTCCTTGTAAAATCATGGAATCCCTCATTCGAAACGAAATGATGCTTCACATTAATAAGCACAATATACTTCTAAATGACCAATTTGGTTTTCTGCCAGGAAGATCTGCGATCCACCAACTTTTACTTGCACTCAATAAATGGACCGAGGCCCTTGATGTAGGTATTTGCACTCAAATCATCCTCTTTGGTTTCAAAAAGGCATTTGAATCTGTGGTGCATTCCAAGTTACTACTTAAACTGAGGTCTGCAGGATTTAATGGTGGCCTTCTGGCATGAATCTCGGCTTTCATTATGGGTCGCACCCAAAGTGTGATTGTTGAGGGTGAGTTATCGCCACCTTCAGCTGTCATTAGCGGCGTGCCACAGAGTTCTGTTTTGGGACCACTACTTTTTCTTCTGTTTCTGAATGACCTCCAATGTCCTGAAACTGCCGTCTCCCAAGAAAAATTTATCGACGACTTAAAACTCCACGCTCCACTTATCTCACCTGACGATGATTTAATTTTACAAAGAAGTATCGATTCAGTACATGATTGGTCTGTCACTTGGCAGCTCTCCTTATCATCCAAGAAATGTCATAGCTTTACCTTGGCCAGAAGTCGTGTCCCCCATACCTTCTACCTGGGTGATGAGATTCTTAGTGAAACGTTTGACAATTTCCGGGATCTGGGTGTTTGGTTCCAGCCCGACTTAAAGTTCACCACACACTTCAACGTTGTCGCCACTGCGGCCAGCCGTAGATCCTACATGGTGTGTCGCTGTTTCAATTCAGGGAATCTTCATACCAGGCTTTGGGCCTTCAAGGTCTACGTCCGTCCATTACTTGAGTACGCTAGCCAGGTTTGGTCTCCTCATCTCCTGAAGGATATTGACAGGATTGAGTCAGTACAAAGGAAGTATACTATATCACTCCGGGCATGTACAACATGGAGTACTCCCAGCGTCCTAAAATCTTCGAACTGGACATCCTTGAGTGCCGATGCCTTAAGGCGGACCTTTTCTTGACTTACAAGATTTTGTACTCTATGCTCCCTATCGACCTTCCATTATTCGAACTAAGTTCTGTTGCTAAGACCAGGGGAAATGGTCTTAAGTTAGTTCTTCCAAGATGTCACACCAACATGCGAAATTCTTTTTTTGCCCTGCGAGTTATACCTGCATGGAATTCCCTAAGTGACGAGACTGTCTCTGCCCCATCACTTCTTTCATTCAAAACTAAACTAACCAAGTGCAATCTCAGCCGCTTCCTTCTTCGCCCCGAACATTGCCTAGCTTTTCCTTAAACCACCGCCTTCATCCTCACCTTTTAAAATCTCCATTCTCATCCTCACTTTTTAATTTCGTTTTACTATAAGCGATCTCCGACGAGCCCTTGCTTTTCGCTTTCGCCCTTACACAAGCCAATAAATGTTTATTATTATTATATTAAGATTGACAATTGGATTAGGCCAAGTTTTAACTGCGATGCATTTTAATTTTTTTTAATTTTTATATTTTAGACATATTGACAATGATACGGCTTTTTCCCTCTCTTGTCCCTCACGTTTGGCGATGCCATCGGGGACCATTGTGTCCCTAGCAGGTCTAACCTTGGTGGTAAGGCATTCGTGACCCCAACCCAATACCACCTACCCTTCCTCTACAGCCAGGCTATCATCCTTGTTTTAAACTTTTAAAATCTTCAACTTTTGTAATTTAAATTTTTTGTTTTAACTTCGGATGGTAGTTAGTGACCACCAGGTCCTTGCGATTCCGGTTGCGTTTGCAACAAACTTATTATTATTATTGTGAGGATGCGCACCTCTGGGGCAGCACGCTTTGCCATGCGAGCTCCAAAACTCCTCCATGGCGCAGTTGGTTGGATGTAATGTCAAGTGCTGGTATGAAGACGCAATATTACATTATTATTACCAAGACTTATAGTGCAAATATAGAGAACCTACTATTAAACATCAGCACAGAACTTACCTAATATAATCATCTGTGCAGGATCAAATAATGCGCTCATAGATACACCGGACGTCGTTGTATATCACCTACAAAAGGTTTACGAAAAAATCGAATAACGACCATACCATCGTTTTTTTCAACACAACCTGAAAGAAGTTGACACTGAAGAGAAAAGTGTTAATTTTTAAAACTTGCGATTGTTTCTGGATTCCATAAACTGGGAGCATGAATTCCAGAGTCTGGATTCAGTCAACGAACTGTGGAACAAATTTCTTGAAATCATATTCGAGGTTTTGCATTGTGCAGTAAATCAATACGAAACACAGGCACTGCGAAGTGAAAATTTAACAAGAAACTATCTAAACTAGCGAGTAAAAACTATAACTTTGGAAGCTATACGCACAAAATCGTGCTATAGCATGAACGCAAAAAAAACAACTTGTTGGCTGTACCAAGGACATACTTGCCAAAAGTGAGATGCAAATTCTGGAAACATTTCATCTCTTTTCCGCTTCGCTTTTATTGTGATAAAATGAAGACTATAAGAAATATCCCTCCTCTTTACACTAAAATAAGTTAGCTGTCGACAATATAGGAAAAGCTGCCTTACTAAACGCTGAATTTTCAAGAAATGGTGTCCCACGATAACAACTCCCACTGAAACTCACTCACGGAAAGAAACAAACCTCCAACAAACATAAAAATGTTTGCAACACAGTAACTTTTAAACTGCAAAATATCACCATTCAGCAATGCTGTAAGGCTGAGCCACGCTACTGGACCAGAAGGTCTGTCAACATAATTCGACAAACAAATCTGTTACCCTATAACGACTCCTTTAAAAAAGTATTTGACCACTCTTTTCACTTATGTGTTATACCAATTCATTGGAAAACAGCAAATGTCCCTGTTTTCAAAAGAGGGAATCCAGCCGATCCAAAACATTATCGGCCCATCTCACTAACATCGGTACAGTACAATCAATTATTTGGATCACCATGATGAGCTTCATTGCCCAACATAAACTGGTAGATGATGACCAGTTTCCTACCTGGACACTCGGGGACACTTGGTGACCCACGAACTTTGCTTGGCACAGGACCAATGGATTGAAGCTCTGGAGTTGAGCTCTGGAGTGGAAGCTTGTACTGAATGACTTCCACTTTGCAGGAAATTTACGCAGTTAGATATCTTCATTTAGCTCTGATCGAACCCAGCATGTGAATATTGGCACATTAATGTTAAGAGGTAAAAAGGTTAGCAGTGAAGCACCACAGAGATTAGTCATGGGCCTCTTGCTCTTTGTGCTTTACTTGAATGACTTAAAATGCAGTGGTAGCTCTGTCAAGCGTGCCAAGTTTGCTGGCAGTCTTAAGCATCACTCTGCTATGGTTTGTAAGGTGGACACCAGGCTCCTTCAGAATAGCATAAACAAGGTTGAAAATCGGGCGGAAATGTGGCAGCTGCCGCCTGCAAAAAATAGATGCATTCGTGACAGATGCAATGGTGAGCCATTGGGAAAAAGCATAGACACCATAGGCTACTTTATCGACAACGAAACCTTGCAAAAGGTGAACAAGGTGAAGAACTTAGGTGTCTGGCTACAGTCTGACCTTAAACACACTTTTCATTACAGCTTCATGACCATGAACACAATGCACCACCATGCGGTCACTGTTCGTTGCTGTTTTATATCAAGAATTAGATATATTTTACTCTGGGCATACAAAGTTTATGTGCACCCCAGTTTTGCTAAGTAACAATTTTAAGCGCAAGTAGGAAGGCTCCACACAAACCAACATTTGTAAGGACCAATAAAAAAGGCAACGGGTTTGCAAAATTAAAATTGTGTAAGGGAAAGTAGACAAAAGTAATGAGTTTTACATAAATAACAATTTTAAGAGCACGTATACAACGTCACTGGTCTTTTACAAATAATTGCAGGTAATTGCAGTGTAAGTAGATAAAACAGGTGGTTTGGTGCAAGTGACATTTTTAAGGGTAAGAAGACAAAGCATGGGGTTTTGCGCTATATAATATATTGTAAGGAATGTAGACAAGCCAAAGAGTTTTGTAAACAAGAAAAACAAGCTCAACACAACAGAAAGAGGCAACCTTAAAAATAAAGCTACTAAAATAAAGGTAGTAACTGAAGGCAACGATTTTTTTTAAATCGATTAAATAAATCTAAAAACCTACCTAAAAATCTCAATATTTGCATTTCCAGTCGAAGGCATAGTTTCGCCAGACTTGCATTTTCATGCAATCCAACCCTAAGTGTTTATTCACAGCTTTGTTAGCTAGCGCTACGAAACTCACTGGTTTCAATTACAAATTCACTGCCTCACGTTTTGAATGGAGGAGGCAGGCCAAGCAGTATTTTATTAAGAGTATCTGCTTTCAAGTAAAAGTGATTCGGAATAGTTAGTGTCAGTGATTAAACTAAAATGACCCAATCTTAGAAGGAAAGTGGTGGCATCTGGGAGCTCGAATGGATTGGAGGGGAGTGAGAAAATATGTTTTTAACCAAACATTTTGAAAGCAATTACGAAACTCATTCATGCGAACTATGGCTAAAATGTATTGAATTTCATTCGATAGATTTTATGATGTGATTTAATTGAAACAAGTACGCTGGGTCGCAGAAGGGTAAAAAAAAAATCTCGTCCATAACTCCAAATTATCTGGAATTTCAGAATGACGTCAGCTTTGGTTATTTGTATTACCAACTCGTCAATAAAAAGGGTTCAGAAGCACCTTGGAAAATCATTTGTTCCTTCAAGGGAAGTTTTTATTTTATTGTCACGGAGTGATAGAAATGTTAAAAAAAAAATGCTAAGGTTGCAAATTATGCAAATTGATAAAGTTCAAAAGCGAATTGCCATGTGTGCCTAAAACCAAAGTAGAGTAAAAAGACTTTTCTGTGAATGTGTTTTTGAAGCGGAAATCTCTATACTATGCATTCAGCCACCTAATGTTCCTTGGAACATTGTCCATAATCGTCCACATTGTCCATAATCGTATTAGTAGTGTTTACATAGAGGATTCTTTTTACGATAAATTTATTTTTTATTATTCGCATTTTAATGATAATTATTTTTTATTTTGTATAATTTAATGATGTTTACTTAATAAGGTGTTGACTGAGAGGAATGATGTAAGGACAGACAGCCTAGTGCCGCAACTAGTTTTTTTTCCCCAATGACAGGTACAAGGACAAAATGTTGGGTCCTCTCTTAAAAATTAAACATTTTGGGACAAAGTACCCCAAGCCAGACCAAACTTAGTGAATTTTATCCCTTTTGAGCCCCCCGACTCGTACATTTTGGGCCCCCGACTACTTGGCCCGAGTGTCTGGCAACCCTTTGCGCTACCCCTACATGGGGTACAGATGACAAATTCTTGGGGCACCCACTTGTCAATGAGAAGTGATTCAAGACTGCTCCATTAATCACGAATATCTGCTCCCTGTCACGTATGTAGCATGCAGCCGTACTGCATAAAACGCTATTCTACCTGCCATGATTGATGTAGTAAAAAGCTTTCTCTACACCAGAATTCGCACTCGCTGTTCAATTTCTTACTCTATTTATACCGGGAATATTAAATTCCTTTTTAAACTGATTTGTGGTTTGACATTGCTTACTGCTCTTCTCGGTCCTGCAGTACTGAAAATAAAATAATAATAAGCTGCCTGGTCCCACGCAAGTGCCATTACAAATTCACGTTGATTGCTGTCCGTAATCTCTAATTGTAACCAATTCCGGAGAACAGACTAAATTAGTATTAAAAAACGCTTAAGCGTATAAAATACGGATGTAAGCCTTAAAAAACTTAAAGCCCTAAAGGAACAGATATT
>JAHWFP010176338.1:0-34392 GCA_023313725.1 Lithobius niger | reverse complement strand
GCGTGTGCCTTTCTTCCACCATTGTTTGTAGAGAACTGCTTCATTGTTAGGCTTGAAACAATAGCTAACACAATAGCCAAAAAGAATAGCTAACACATGCATTTTAATGCTTCAGTTGCACTTGGTTACTAATTATTGTTGGTGGTAAAACATGATTGTTGGTATAATGGTGTTTGCTGTTGATCGGTTGTTGACAAAGTTTGTGTAGTAGGGCGCATAGCTTTGGGCTGAGGCTCCAATAAACAAATTTCAATGATGTCAGATTATAACTGTTCGTGGATCGATAAGTTGTTACCTATGGAGCACTATAACAACTGACATGGCACGTTATTTGTTTTGAGTTTATTTGTCCATGATTTTCTGCTTCGTACTGGGATGTAGTAAAACGGCAATGCAACAATGTTCTCGCAATGCACTGTCATGTGGTTCACGTGGACTCATGAACGGTAGAGTCTTGTAGGCTTTGTTATGTTTCTGTTTTTTCACTGAAAGCATTTGTTTTAGTTGGGCGGGTGAATCGGTAATGAAGTGGGGTGGGGTGATTTATCGGTACTGCATCGGTAAAATGAGTTAAGGGCAAGGGACCCTCACTTGCACATAACACAAGACTTGTGGGATGAGCAAACGACAAATAAGCAATCGAAGTGAATAAATACTAAATCTGTAATAAATAATAAAAGGCCTAAATTAAATAAATATAATTTAATAAATCACAAAATAAAATAAACAAAATAAAGTAAACTAATAAATATTAGGGTTGGTCAGCGATGAGGAAGAGGAGGAGAAGGCTAACATCACTGTCTGGATCCAAGCCCAAGCTGAAGTCAACGTGGATAAGAAGGCCAAGGAGGACCTCCCATAGATACGAGTTGATGAAGGACTGACAGAGAAGACTGCAGAATCCGATCGCTTGGGACGAGCAAAGAAAGGCAAGAAAGTGAGAGGTTGATTGTGAGCGGTACGAGACACTACCCCCGGTGGAGCAAAAGCGTAGAGTTGAAGAGAAAGAGCATAGACGAGCAGCCATGACGGAAGATAAAAAGTTGGAGTTGAGAAAGACGAACGCTGAAAGAGAGAAATCAAAACGGACACAAATGACGGAGCAAGAAAAGCAGGAGAGTAGGAAAAGAAATGCTGTAAGAATTAAAGCCCTCCTAAACCCTCCTCCCGCTTCTCTACATGGTGTGGTTGACTATGCCATCGGGGACTTCGCGGCCCTGTCAGATAATGATGCCTGGGCTGAATCACGTTGTAAAGTCCGTCGTACCTTTACCCAATCCCATCCCACCTCTCCCTTACCTTACCTTTCCTTTCCATCCTAAACCCCCGTCCAGTGTGTATACATGTGTGAGTGTATGTGTGAATGAGTGTGCAGGTAAAATCGGCATTAGTAATGTTTAGAAATCAACCTCTTCGCTAATGTCTGTCCTACATGCGCACTATGAACTGTAACAAAGGAAACGTTCGGCTTTTAAAACCCTACCATTTTACCGCCCATAGGGTAAGAAAGCCACGTACAGTTCGTTAACGGAGCTTGGGCCCTCCGACCAATTCCTTTCGGTTAAAAGAAAAAACAAATATCCAAAATTGGTCTCCGTGGAGCACAAATTGACGCTCCAATGGCTAAAGTTGTAGAGATCGAAATGAAAGGGGGTAAAATCTGAGTGAAGTCGACCTCTACCATTTTCTTCCTTCCGTCACTCCATCAACCTCAAAAAGCGAGTTAAAGGTTAACATGGAGGTGGCCATCTAACAAAAAGGCTGCGTTTCCTCTTCCTCTTACACCTCCGGTTATCATGACAATACCCGTTTGGGATATGGAGGCATTTCTGGTTTTCATGGGGGCAGCCATCTTGTGCGTCCGTGTGGGTCTGCCATATCCCATTATTCTCCTACTGATTTACTTGTGTACTACTTCTTTGGGCTTCAGTGATTTTGCAGCTTAACATAAGTTTACTAATATGCGTTATCTTCATATTCTTATTCTTTAAGTCGTATACTTATTGTCTACCGCTTTGTATGTCAGGTGTAGGTTTTAATTTGCGCCTTTCCTTTGGCTTCCATGAATTTATATATAGTTGGCAATTTTTTTGCTTTCGGCTGCGTTTAAGTCCCTAGCAAATCAACCGCCATGAGAAACTTCATGAACTCCATAAAAATGTTGTGCAATGTAGGGCATATCTAGCAAAAATAGCCATTCTTCTTTAACGTCACTCGTTGTGGGCGCTTCACAAATTGTTGTTGGGCTGCACGTGTGCTGGTTATGAGTTCTGCAACTAAACTTATGTCAATGTCCTCTTTCAAGTATTCATGCCTTAAAATTGCTTTGTTTTTCCTTTTGACTTGAATCTTCTCCCTCAGGGTAATGCCCAGGTTGCCAGTTAATCTCTGTACCAGGTGCCAGTCTGCGCCACAGTTAAACTTTTGTCTTTTGACCTTCACTCATCACATCTGCCGCGGATTACCTCGAGTGCTGTACCTTGAGTGCAACTTTCAAAGGCGAAACTTTGTTGGGCCTCTTGACGTAACTGATCAGCTCTCTCACTGGTTTATAAGTGACCACATCCCATCAGCTGTCATAGCACCATCACTGAAATCGGTGAAAGACTTTTGCAATTTACCAATGGTTTTCCTTTGTTTTCCATTGGAAAACGATTCTTCATCACTGGAACACCATAAAGTTTATGTACCTAGTATTTTATATATCTGTATTTATAATTAATCATTAATACCAATCATAATACATTTCCGTCCAACAAACGTCGCGCCAACACTTCGAAATTCCCTCCATTGCCGTCTTCTAGTCCTTTGATGTTTTCAATGCTTACAAATAATTTACCCCAAAATAGTATATCAGAAATAATGTATTTCTAATTTACACTTTCTTGATTTTTATAATATTGTCATGTATTGTGCATTGTGCCGCTAAGGCCTTCTGTGCTGAGGCGGGATCTGCAAACAATACACATCTGAAAAATAAAAATAAAACATTATTGCTACCAGAAAAAAAAAACAATAATACATATATCTGATACTGTGCTCACGCTACATTAGTACATTGCTTCTTTCCTTATAATAACTTAACCTTAACAATGTCACCGAAAAAAAAATCGGATATACAAGTCAGCCTGAAAAAAAATAAGTACGTGAATTACTTATTTGTAGTGTGTGGAAACTTGCTATGATACTACAGTAGCCAGTAAGCTCATTATTTTTATTTTTATTTTTTAATGGCCCAACAGCAACTCGTGTTTTATGGCATGTTTTTACATACGGGTAGAATTGTTTTGGACTCTCTTTGGCAGACGATGCTAGCCAAATTTCAAAGTTCTTTTTCAGACTTAATTTGATTTTAGCTTCTGTGTGAGGCGTGTTCGTAGGCCAATAACACATGTGGCCTAAACAGATACTTTTTCCAGAGATATTTGCGCTTTTTTAGTAATTTGACCATTTAGGTCGATTAACAGGTAAGGGAGTAACATAATAGCTACACAGGTTTACAAAAGATTTTATTGAGATGTTGACTCGGTGCCATGCATCACTTGCAGCAAACTGGCTGCCTATGTACTACATACTGAGATTAGGCTAAAACTTAAAAAAGGATTTACTTAACACGAAACATGCTAATAAACTAACCGAAATGCTGTAATTCTTTTTTATGTATAATTTTGTATGCTATGTTTTCGCTTTTCGGTTAGACGGCCGTATTAAAATTAGACCGAGTTTTACCCCTAAAAACACTAAAATACAGGTCCACATGGTTGATTTTTGTTTCGATTGCCTACATGAAAATATACATTACCTATTTATTAGCAGCCCAGGTTTAGTAGGGGATGCTGAAATTTTGACAGAGCTGATGGTTGGCCAATTACACCAAAACATTATTTAAAGAAACTTGTAGAATCTGTACAGCTTTTGCATTACACTATGCAATGGCCTAGGTGTAGTAGGGGCTGCTGAAAAGTTTGACTGGGCTGGGTGCATGGTAGCTATAAAAAAATATTTAAACACGATTGCAGAATTTGTACAACATTTGCATTGCAGTATGTAACGGCCCTGGTTTACTAAGCGTTGTAAAATAGTTTGACTAGGCTGGGAATTGCTTACGATAAAAAAATATTTAAACTAACTTTATAAAATTTGTACATCTTTTGCATTACAGTAGAAGTTGCTGAAAAAGTTTGACTGGGCTGGGTGCATGGTAACTATAAAAAAAATATTTAAACACGATTGCAGAATTTGTACAACATTTGTATTGCAGTACGTAACGGCCCTGGTTTATTAAGCGTTATAAAATAGTTTGACTAGGCTGGGGATGGCTTACGATAAAAAAATATTTAAACAACCTTTATAAAATTTGTATATCTTTTGCATTACAGTAGGAGTTGCTGAAAAAGTTTGACTGGGCTGGGTGCATGGTAACTATAAAAAAATATTTAAACATGATTGCAGAATTTGTACATTTGCATTGCAGTATGTAACGGTTCTGGTTTACTAAGCGTTGTAAAATAGTTTGACTAGGCTGGGGATGGCTTACGATAAAAAAATATTTAAACAAACTTTATAAAATTGGTACATCTTTGCATTACGGTAAGAGTTGCTGAAAAGGTTTAACTGGATTGGGTGTTGGCTAACTATGCAAAGAAATATTTTCACACACTAGCAGAATTTGTGCAAGTTTTATATTACAGTTAGTAACAACCTAGGTTTAATAGGGGATGCTGCAAAAGTTTAATGGGTTGAGTGTTGGCTAATTATGAAGAACAGCCCAGCTTTAGCAGGCGATGCAGAAAGCGTTTGACTGGGCTGGGGAATGGCTTACAATAAAAAAATATTTAAATAAACTTTATGGAATTTGTACAAGTTTTGCATTACAGTTAGTACACAGGTTTAGTACGAGTTGCTGAAAAGGTTTGTTTGGGCTGGGTGTTGGCTAACTATACAAAAAAATATTTTAACACGCTTTTAGAATTTGTCCAAGTTTTATATTACAGTTAATAACAACCCTGGTTTAGTAGGGTATGCTGCAAAAGTTTGACTGGGCTGGGTGTTGGCTAACTATACAAAAATATTTAAACAAATTTGCAGAATATGTACAGCATTTGCATTGAGTATGTAACAGCCAAGGTATAGTGCAAGGATGCTCCAACAATTTTACTGGGCTGTTGGTTTGGCAACTGCACCAAAAAATTATTTAACAAACTTACAGAATTTGTACAACTATTGAATTATAGTATGTAACAGTCTAGGTTTAGTAGGGAATGCTCAAAAGGTTTGACAGGGCTGGTGATTGGCTAACTATGCCAAAACATTACTTAAACAAACTTACAGAATTTGGATATAATTTGCATTACAGTATGCAGTATGTTCCAGACGTCCCGTCCAGGTGAAATAAAGCGTGAAGACTTGGATGTGGGTTGCTGATACTATCATAATCGTATAGGAAGTCACCTACGGGGAATCCGAAGATGATATACAGAATGACCTTGGACGTGTTTAACGAGCATAAAGTATATTAGAAAGTTGTGGAGGATCATGGGATGAGTGCAACACAGAAAGCAGAACAAAAATTGCATACAAAACTAGGAAGATATTGGCAAAAGAAGGTGGGTGGTGCAGAGAAGCCATCCTTGGGGCAGCAGAAGTACAGAAATAGGCCTAGTTGAACCATCAAACGAAACAGCAACAAGGAAAGTAAACATTCTTGCCTTGTTCAGGTAATACTGTAACATAAACTTTGTGGCAGATTTAAGGCAAAAGGCCCGGGTGGGCAACCCCTTAAAGGGACCAGTTTGCCCCAGAAAAACTTATCCATCCTCCCCATTCCACTTACGCTAAGTCAACACCCTGACTTCAAAGTTAAATTTCCCAAATTCGACCAAATAAAAAATGTAAACTTTCGCAGTCAGGGCCATGCCATTCGGGGGTAGGGGCACCAATTTTTAAAATGCACTTTCACTGATTAGCGCTTGTAAGCAAACAAAATGTCAGTAAAGGACACTTACAAGTAAAAAATGTGTCAATAAACGGTGCTTATTAGTAAAATATGTCAATAAAGTGTATCTTAAAAGAGAATTCGTGTTACTACCAGTTCTCAGGAGGTGCTTGTGGTAGAACCAACACCTGTTGTACTTGCGGAATTGTTAATTTTCATAGTGATTGTTTTTACTTTTCGTGATAAAATTCACATAGCTAATCCTACTCCAGTGTGGGATAGAGACCTAACTGTAGGCTAAGTTCAAACGAACTATACAATGGTCGCTGCCACCAACGGTGCCTCAATCCCCCCCTCCCCCCACCAACGGTGGGTACTGTTTATTTGCTAACCGAAGGCTTTAGATTCAAGCACTAGCAAATTAACGTGGTTCAGAGAAAAACTGGAGTTTAAACTCTTGGTATTATTTTAACACATTAAAGATCAAACACTTTACAGTTGATTCACTTAGTTGTTTGAATAACAAACGGGAAGGCTTTAGGCACACTTGAATTTACATGAATTCGCTTATAGACTTTTATAATAAAAAATACACAAGTTCGTTGACAATTTTTACTAGAAAAAGCTTTGAGGTACCTAAACTCCTTTACAGTATTAAACGCACCTAGCAATAGAATAAAGTAGACGGTAAACTATTAACACACCTAGCGCATGGAACTTTCGGACCTGAAAATCTCCATCCCAGCCTTCATAGTGACCCTTTCTGTAGAAGTCTGATGTGAGCTATGCTGTCGATTGCCTGCAGGGAGCCAGTATACACATGGGTTACGAAACCGCGGACCGAGGCGAGAGCTTCGCGTCAAGGCAGGCTGGCTTGGTTTTTGATCTTCTTGGCGGCCAATCTGTGTTTTCTCAAGAGCCAAGCTACCCCATGTGAGGGCTTTAAAGAAAACTCTAACGATCTTAGGTGGCTATGGAAAAGGAGAGACTTCTGAGTCTTAACCTTATTGGTTGGAGCTGCTCTCTGAGTGGCTGAAAAAACGACTGCTGGATCCGTTTGGGCTGTAGGCTCTCACATGCTATTTTGCTTTGTATCATATCAGTTAGGCAAACGTTTTTTAAGTTTAAAATTAAACTGAGAGTTGTAGATAGGATATGTACAATTTTAATAGAAGGATGGATTCGAAGTTGAAGGCTATGTATGGTATAGTACGGCTGGGAAATGAGACCTCTGAAATAAATGCAATATAAAAGCTGTCCCATAAAAATGTCCATAATAGTAAATAAAGCATTGCCGGGGGTCAGTAGAGATTATGGAAAAATGTACGTTAATTATATTTGCTTTAAAAGCACTAGGCAAAAGATTAAATATTCCAGTTTAGTGTAATGCTAGAACGCATTATTTTTACGTTATTTCGCAGCTGCAAAATAAATATCGGCAAGTAATTTTTTCATGGTAAACAGAGATCGTCACCGCTGTTCAAAATAAAAGTAATAAATTCTAATAGTAAACATGTATTTTAAGCACACACATAGCAATGAGATGCCTGTGCTTGTTCCCCCTACTACACACACTAACCTGGATGGCTTTATGCCGAAAGAAATGCTCACGTATGGCATGGCCCTGACTACTAGGGTTTCCATTTAGTCGAGTTTGAGAAATGTAATTTTGAAGTCAGAGTGTTGATTTAGCGTGAGGGGGGATGGATCAGATTTTTGGGGACAAAATCAGATTTCCCGGGGCTTTTGTCTTAAATCTGCCCTGAAGTTTATTTTACAGTATTACCGGAATAAAGGCCACGACAATAAAGCCCAATCTGGTCATGATACTGCAAAAATAAAATTTCCTAACAGGCAGTCGAGCATGGGTTTCTATATTTACGGCCTTCATAACCTACACTGGTTAGTCTTCACAAGAATCAACAAAACTTTTGTCGTAATGCCTGAGGAAGATGGCAGCCAGCCACTGAAAATTTCAGTCCAAATTATGACTGAATTTGACAAACTTTCACAGTAACACAACGAACAGTTTGTTCAAAGATAGAGCCATGATGAGAGGCTTCTTTCGGTGAAGCCTTTGGATGAACCCAGAAGCAGACCTTTGTGTTTCGGTGAAAGTTTGGAGAGCAACTTTTGGTCGAAGGCTTAGAAGCTTCTTTCGGCTGTGAACGTGGCACCAATGATGAGCGGTGAACCAATCGTGCCAATCGTTGTATGCATTTCCTGACGAGAAGCATAAAGAGATGACAGCAGGCGGACGATAAATAGCAATTTCAAATTGACAGGATAGCGTCAAACGGTTGGCGCTTCAGTCGGAGTTGATGTCATCAACTCATCATCGGGGAGGCTGCAGATGACCATAGGTGAGGTGCAGCATGCAGAGATGGGTGAAAACCGGTGGATCATTTCCAGCTTGCAGCGAGTCTTCGTAGGGGTCAATAGGTTGATGTACAATGAAAGACGAAGGGCGAGCTGGGCGGCGAAAGATTCGCTACATGTTGATGTGAATGGATTCATGTTTCTGTTTTCTTGATGAGCCATTGTTGAAGAAGAATTCCATTACTGGACGTACGATTTGCTACGAAAAGATGAGGGCGATGCCGGGGTCAATGGTTTGGCCTTGTAGTTAAAATCCTTGATGGCACAGCTCATGAGTCGATGAATTTCATAGGCGGGTAATTACAATGTTGCAGTGGTTACTGCCGAAGGATGAGTGGATCGGCGTGATGACGACGACAAAATGTCCGATGGCTGTTGCCTGAGTTTAAAAGTTTTCGTCCCATCGTGGAAAAAAAATGTCCTAAATAACTTTGAAAAAAATATAGGCATTTGAAGCGTGTCACCTGTAAAATCTTCAAAAACATGTTTCATTTTTCAAAGTCTCCACCACTAACACTAGGCCATTACATCTTCACTGCTTCCACGACTTCTGCAAACCTTTGCTAATACAGAGTGGCGTTCAAACGCTCATGATGAAATTCCCTGATTTTTCCAGGTTTTCCAGATCAATACTGACACTTTTTCCTGATTTTTTTGGGTCGAAGGAAGGTTGCAGTACAGGACTAAATTTTTTTTCACATTTCACTCAAATCGCAATAAATATGTAGCATTGCTTTGCTAAATAAAAAAAATTGCACTGCCCTAGCTGGTATTGGCAGAGAGCAGAAAACGCCCACAATCTGAACAAAACTAAAAACTCACTTGTCCCCACATCACTTAGGCCTAAGGAATTTTTGCTTTGTCAGAAATGAAACAAAAAGGAAATGAAGTTTTAACTGAAATAAAGTGTAGGTTATAGAAGTAAAAAATGCGAATTACCTACTCTTTATAGGTGAAAGATTTTCCGGAAAATGTTCAAATTTCCTGATTTTCGGTAAATATTTTTCAAATTCCCTGGTTTTTTCCTGAAGTTTCCCGGTTTGCCATGTCGAACGCCACCCTGTAATAACAGGGAGTTGACTTCCCCAATTTATTGGAACTACATGGAAGGCATTGACCATGAAACCTCTCAAGGACGCTGATAATCTTGAATAACATGCCCTTGAATTGCAAGTTGTTGTTTTTTTTTTTTATTTTCTTTATTTTTACAATTTCTTTGAGCCTTAAGTCAGCCGAAGCAACTTAACGCTTGTATGGCTGAACCGGCTCAATTTTAAACATTACCAGACTTTTAGAGAAGAAGAAATATCTGGTAAAGGGAGGTGACAACCCGGGGATTCGATCCGGGAAACCTCCGATCATCATAGGGGCCGAAAGATTGTCCAGAATTGGCCAGAATAGTTCCCATAGCCGCTGAAGGAGCATGGTAGCCTCTCACGCTACCCTGGCCGGCAGTCCTGGCGGGGACTTTGCCAAGGTCCCCTTTCCAGGGGTTCGACCAGATCCACAAACCTCCAGCAACCAGGCTGAGCTCTCTCACAACTTAGCCACAATGAACACAAACTCTGCGCAAGGAATTTACGTCTGTCACAGGATGACTTTTTTCGACAGTATCACCTGTGGAAAGCTGACCCAGTCGCTCCCCATTTGCAAGACGTGGTTTCTAACTGACCTCTTCAACCCAGTTTCAAAGAAAAACACCTTTTCTGGACACCTGCTCAACCAGAAGAATTTGTATTTCACCACAATTTTGAAATTGAAATACCTGCAACCAAACGTCTCTTTCCAATGCTGAGCCATTTCCCTCATGATAGTGTCTAGCAAACCTTGATCAAATTGTTAACATCACCCATTAACAAAAGGCAGTCTTCTTGGACCCTCACAACACTAAAGTACAAAGTCTCTCACCCAACCCATTGTTTCAGCTTCGCCACTTTAGCGAAATCTCGTACCAAGCAGATATACCCCTCAGCCGCATTATTTTATTATTTTCAGCCGGCTTAACAGAAATGTCGGCTAAATTGCGGCTAGCCACAAATTTTGCGGCCACCACCGGCTAACTTTAAATTCGGCTGGCTGACGGCTAATTTTCGGCTAAATCGATTGAAATGAAGCAAGGATATCAACGACGAAACTCGTTACACAAGATAATGAAGAAATGGAAGAGGTGGGACATAGGCCTAATGGATTTCTAGATGAATCACAAATGAAAAAAAAATTCGTGAAGAACCCTGAAATAAAAAACAAACAGAGCCACATCACCAGTAATTTTTTTAAGTAACCCTTACACAGCGATGTGTCTTGACTATTATTACTCGAACCTTGAAAACAACACCGAAAGTAACCACTCATGCTAATGACAACACAAATACACGGCGCGCGTAACTTGCTGGCAAGAGAATATGGTTTTAAAAACTATAAAAAATAAAGCAGTCGTGAGGGTTACCGTTAGAGACAAGTTACAACTAACTCCATGGCAGTTTTGTTTCATTTTGGTGCCATAAAACTTCAAAATTTGCGGCTTTAGCCGTATATTTTTCGGCGGCTGGGCTAGGCGGCCGCCGAAAAATATTCGGCGGCTGTTTGGCTGACTCAGGAAAATGGGCGCGGCGACTAACGACGGCGGCTGAGGGGTATACAAGCAGGGTCGGACTGGGTCATGTGCCAATGGTAGATGCGCCCTTGAGAATAGGTGCGCTGGCGCCCTACGTTTTTTTCTTATAAAAAAATTTTTAATATTAGCATTTCTGTATTTTCTTTTGATGTTAGTTGAGAAGGGGGAAACACAATGGAAAGGACCTAACTAAAACGTTAATATTGTAGCACACATCACATCGCTTAAATCGAATAGATACATCACAACCCAAACGACGTTAACATTCGTCCAAGCCGAAACAATCGCTTCTTTGATTAACTTTGCCGTTCTAATTGTTCGCATATTTTTTTTTTAGCGTAATGATGAACCTAAAAAAAAACTGTTATTTTCTTACATTATTTTGCTTGGGTTGTTTTCAAGTTAAGTTGCTGTGTATCATAAGGTAATAAGGTAATAAGGTACAGTGCTTAAAATGTTGATCATTTCACTCTGATACGGAGGCCTCATTTTGCAAGATATACACTTTATATTGAAGAAAGGTCGGGCACACTTTCCCTTCTTCCGGTCCGTGCAATTGCACCCATTACAGTCACCATATCAGCGTCTACAGCCAAACACTTTAAGGCCTCAATCCCCCCGCGCCCCCCCCCCCTCCAAAAAAATGTTCCCCCGAGTTGGCGCCCTTTTTTTGACTGCAGGCAGATGCAAAAAACTAACCTAGTCCGACCCTGGTACCAAGTAGTTCGTTCTGAGCACAATTTCAAACGAACCTCTCATGTCAAGACTCATCTTTATTAATAAAATCGAGTTGTCACGTAGGATGGACGGCCACAAGACGGCCACAAGACGGCCGCCACAAGACGGACGCAAGTAATTAATACAGCACATATCCCTTTTCATTGTTGGTCGCTCGCCCTTTTTCTTTGCTACCGTAGGAAGAATGAGCCCGCTCGCCCTCTTGCTGATTGTTGAAGCTTCGTTTGTTAATCGAGTTGTCGCGTAGGATCGACGGCAACGAGACAGCCACAAGACGGCCGCAAGTAATTGATAGAGCAGATTCATTGTCGGTCGTTCGCCTTTTTCTTTGCTACCGTCGGAAGAATGAGCCCGCTCGCCCTCTTGCTGATTGCTGAAGCTTCGTTTGATTAATTCTCCCTTACAATGTCTCCAATGCCTATTCATTTATTTCACGTGTACAAATGCGTAATTATTTATTTCCGGTATACAAAGGCGTATTTATTATTTCGCATGCACAAAGGCGTATTTATTTATTTCACATGTACAAACGCGTATTGCAACCATTTTTGCAGGAAACAATCATATGTCATGTAAGTGTATGGACTCCGGAACAAGGGATACGCTGAATGAGGGAGTGAAGCAAACGAAAAACACCGTTTGCTAGACAGGGTACGCAAAAACACATAGACGGGATACACGCATTCCGTAAAACACATGAGGAAGGAAATCGTCCCAGTGTTTTTAACGGTGCATCAAACACCACCCGTGCGTAGCACGGGCTTCCTCTAGTTCGTCTATAACCTCCGAAGCTGGCAGTAAGCTTGAAAGACTTCTCTACAAGCAACCGAATTCGTAATCGACATAATGAACCTTTAAAAAAAGCCATGTTCTTTAACGCCAACAAATCTTCAACTGTTCCAGCATCATCATTTGAGTCTAGGAACTCAACTCGTGCTTCCTGATCTTTTCCTTCGCACGTGAACATCCCCATTATCCAGCAAGCAACCTCATGGCATCTGGCAGCCGTCTTCACCTCTCACGTCTTGTGACATGTCTACGCATGCTGATGGACTTCAGCGATCTGCAGCCTGAAGTGTAGTCCAGAGGAATAAAAGGATAGTCGCTTTGCCCTTGGGCTTTAAGTTAACGAGCTGGCTGGATTTAGTTAAAGCATTCGCGAATAAGAATGCTAAAACAGTCTCAGTGAATTGATAGGTGTCGGGAAATTGGTGTCAAGCTTGATTGGCTAAAAGTGGTATCGCTCAAACATTCTAAATAATAACATGCAAATTAAAGTACTAAAGATTGCTGATAAAACTTCTCTTTAAGATATTATTTCAGTGGCAAAAGCGCATTAGTTGAAATGATGACAACTTTCCTGAAACAGACTAATCAACCTGCATTTGAACCATGCAAAGTCAGGTGCTTGTTAAATCAACAAGTGAAGCCATTAAAAATAAAAGATGTGTCTCGGGTAGAGACATGACTTCTTAAAGACTTACAGAGTCATGTGACACACAGTATGGAACACAATATAGTACAATATGGTAAACTATGGGAGTACAGTTATGGGATGGTTAACAGGAAGGAACTAAAATGGCTACCCATTGTGGTGCCTCTATGACGACACCACAATACAACCGAAGAACTAAAAAAAAAAAAAAAAAAAAAAATACTATTTTCTAGCTGTATTAATTTTTTCGTTTACATGCATTGTTAGTCACTGTCTGTTTTACCGGAATTACAAATTGTTTGCTTCCAAAGAGAAAAAACTAAACATTTTTGTGAAAGCTGTTACATAAAAATAATAAAAAAAAAACATTTTAATTAAGACCTGTCTGAAAACTTGACAGTCTGATGCAGGTACAATTTAACAATTTTAATCTATACCCGATCTATACGCGATCTATACCCCCATTAAAGGAGGGAACCTCCTTCATCGAGGGTAATGTTGAGAAGGCAACAGCCTTTGGCGATATTTTTGCTTTGAACACAATTCAGAATGACGATGATCAAAGACTGCCGGACATTAAATTACCCAATCATATTCCACCTTGCACACAGGTGGTCTTTTCTGAAAGCTCTGTAGTAAGAGCAGTAAATAATCTTAAACCAAGTAGGTCTGTGGTCCAGACGGGTTTTCGGCCTTTATCCTACGGCAGGTAGTAAGGGAAATCTCCTATCCACTCTCCAAAATTTTTACACTTTCGTTCTCCCAACATAAACTTCCAGGCATCTGGAGCAAGGCAAATGTGATTCCAATTTTGAAAAAAGGTTCTGCGTCAAACCCACACAATTACCGCCCGATTGCTCTTACATGTGTGTCGTGCGAAATCATGGAGTCAATCATTCGGGACAAAATTCTGCAGTTTTTTGATAATCACTCAGTCATGAGACGTGACCAGTTTGGCTTCGTTCCTAATCGTTCGGCAATCCATCAGTTACTATTGGTACTGGATCGCTGGACAAGCGCGCGGGACATTGGAGCATCGTCAGATGTTATTTACTTCAATTTTAAAAAAGCTTTTGAGTCTGTAATACATCAAAAAATACTATTGAAAATAAGCAGCTGCGGGATTGAAGGAAATATTAAATGCTGGCTGGCTGCCTTTTTAATGGGGCGCATGCAGAGGGTGATGATTGAGAACTCGTACTCACCCTGGAAGCCAGTCCCGAGTGGGGTGCCCCAGGGATCTGTGCTTGGACCTATACTTTTTTTAATATACATTAACGACCTGCATATCGGTAACACGGGCACTTATGGGTACAAATTTGCGGACGACTTAAAGATTGGGGTCGATAATACGACTTCCGGTCCTTCGCAAGAACTGGAGGAACAGATCCGGGAGGTGGCTGCCTGGTCTAAACAGTGGCAGCTTCCCCTCTCTAATCCAAAATGTTCTTCTTTCCATGTGGGGAATAAAAATTGTTATCCACAGTATTTTCTTGACCATGAGCCATTACCTCAAGTGAAGGAAATTAGGGATTTGGGTATCTGGTTCACCCAGGATCTGAAACCTTCCTTTCATTGCCAAAAGGTTGTAACTGCTGCGTTTCGTCGATCTATGATTGTGAACAGATGTTTTACATCTGGAAATCTTGCCACTAAAATTTGGGCCTTTAAGGTGTTTGTACGTCCAATCTTGGAATACGCAACCCCTGTCTGGTCTCCGTACTTGGCCAAGGATATTGACCTTGTGGAAAAAGTCCAACGACGCTTCACAAAAAATTTCCCTGGTTTTAGAGAAATTAAATACCAAGATCGTCTTCGTAATCTTGGCCTTGAGTTGCTAGCACTTCGCCGCATCAAAGCGGATCTTATACTCACGTATAAGATTTTACACAATCTTATAGCTGTCGACCTACCGTTTTTTGATCGCGCACAGCACATATACTGTACTCGAGGACATGACTGGAAGCTAATCGTTCCCCCCTCGCGTCTTGACTGCCGCCTGCATTTCTTTTCGGTCCGAGTGGTACCCATTTGGAACGCCCTACATGCCAGCACCGTGTCTGCCCAGTCGATAGCGTGTTTCCGAAGGCAACTTAAAAACGAAAATTTAAACATTTTTCTAAGGCGTCCACTATCTTGATCTCCTAAACAGGAAAATAAAAAAAAAATAAAAAATACTTGCTTCTTTTAAACTCCTGGGAACGGTGTCAGCGGCTCCGCCCTTCCGTATCCCTTCCACTTTGGTGGTGGAATAAACTGTAATTTATTTATTTATTTATAATCTTTTATTTTTTTAACAATTGTAAAGCTTAATTTTTTTTTACATTAGTACAGTTTCTTGGCGAATTCGTAGTTAGCAACGGAGTAGGCTAACTTTAAGATGTTGACGCCATTATCTGCTCGCTGTTACTGGTGCTGACAGCTATTCGCAGATTTTAGTACTTTTTGGATATCCATATAGCTGATTTTAATGCTCCATCAGCATTTCGTGGACATCCGAAGGATTTGTCATGAAAAGAAAAGAACAAAGTGTTGAAACCGAAAAATAAATTTTTCACAAATAACAATGGAACAAAACATTTTTCCAGAATCAAGGAACAGTTTAAAATTAACACGGTTTCTCCCATGCACAATTAACGCAGGACTAAACATTTTCACGATCACCGCACAAATTAAAATGAAACCCCATGTTGGGTTTACATATAACCGAATACAACATTTAAGCAACGTGGTTAACCAACAGCCAAAGTAGAATTTATTGTGAATTTTTGGTTAAAGGTTAAGTTTCTCTGGAACTTTGCGGTTACGTTTAGGACGATTTGTAGCATCTTGAGACTGTGCTGATGAATCATCGCGGAGCATTGATTGCACAGCCTTACGTTTTTTAGCTTTGTGTTTAGCCTTCACCTTAGCAGGCTCTGCTGACGTTGCGTTGGGAGACTGCGTTGTTAATATCGCAGGTTCAGGGCCCTCTGTCTCCTTATTTTCTCGTAAGTGTGCGCTGGCAGATGGAGACAAGGCTGGCTGTCTGACGTCACCAGACTCAACCACTGTAGATGTACGGGGTGAATTGCTTCGTGCTGTGCTGCACCCTGGTGCTTGATCTCTCTGAATATCAGGTGAGGCATCGCTGATTGGCTGAAGCAGCGGCATAGTAACAATGCTTCTTCGTGATTGGTCTAACGAACGGCACTTAAATTGAAGACTGGCAGGAGTCAGCTGACTTCCCGTTTGGTTACTATTTCCGCGGAAAGATTGCCGTTTTTCGATTTAGCGCGTTCTTCGGAATTATCGCCAAATTTATTCACGCTTGCCTTGATAGATTCCGACAACGGATTATTCGAATTGATCGAATCGTCAACGAAGTCTTCTGCAATTTTAGGACAGAGATGGTCACAGTGCTTTCGCACGAGCTGTTGTTCAGTTGTAAGTACCATGCATAATTGATGCGGAAGCAGCTCATTAATTATTCCGCTAGCCCATAGCTTGCTATTAGTAACACTAAAATCACGAAATCAAACTTCTTCGCTAACCTTATACTTCAGCAGTTTACGGTGCTGCGTGCTTTTAATTTGTTTCTGTTGGTTGCGTTTTGCAACAGATACTGGATCAGGATAGAGTAAATCGAGACGAGATTTTAATTCTCGATTAAAGTAAAGCTTACCAGCTGTGGCTTGGGTGGTAGAACTCAGTGTAATTCTAGATGAAATTAAGTAAGCATTTTTACTTTCCTGGATAGTAGACCCGTCCCGCCTTGCTGCCTTGTAAACGCGTTTGAAATTTCGGACATAGATCTCAGCCAAACCATTCACCCAAGGGGAAAAACTAGGCCCCGTCAGGTGTCGAATTCCGTTCAATTTTAACCACGTTTTGAACTCTTGAGACATCCACTGACTCCCGTTATCCGTAACGAGTGAATCAAATAAACCGTATTCGGCAATGTGGTTATTGAAAATATCAATAACTTTAGCAGATGTCGTACTTTTCATTTTATGTACAAACGGTATTTTGCTATGAGCGTTCACCATTATCAAAAACATGTAGTTATCTAATGGTCCAAGGAAATCAGCGTGAAAACGAGCATTAGGCTTAATAGGATACTCCCAGGTGTGCTTGGGACCTGCAGGTTAAGTGTCCTTAAACTCTTGACAATTATTGCATGATTTAACTTTCTTTTCGATATCCGCGTCAATAGATGGCCACCACACCTTAGATCTAGCCAAGCCTTTAAGTTTCACAATGCCAAGGTGTGAGCTGTGTAGATCGTTAAGTATTTGTTTACGCAAGGCAAAAGGCACGACGACTCTATACCCCCAAAACAAAGTATCAGATTAGACAGAGATTTCGTTGCGACGTGTGAAAAACGGAGTCATGTCCGGATTATCGCGAACAGCAGGCCACCCATGATTTACGTAATGGTAAACTTTCCAAAGAAGCTTGTACTTTCGGCTTTCAAGCACCTACGTTTCGTTTAAAACAGGCAAATTTGATATTGTTTCTACAGCCAAAACGTTATATTGGGCTTCGTTATATTGGGCTACTGTTTCCTCAAACTCCTCCATGTTATGGATGGCAGCCTAGACAAAGCATTGGCTGTTAGATTTTGTTTTCCGGGAATGTGTTCAAAATCATATGAGTAAGCAATGAGCATTACTGCCCATCGTTGAACTCGAGCTGCTGCCATCTGCGGTATTCCTTTCTTAGGGCCATAAATCCACACTAAAGCCTTCTGGTCAGACTGCAGTGTGAACTTCTGACCATAGACATATTCATGAAAACGTTTCACTCCCCACGCCACACTGAGTGCTTCTCGGTCGAAATGACTGTACCCAGCTTCGGCTTTAGCTTACGGGAAGCGAAAGCTATTGGTCGCGATTCCCCATTTGGCAAGACAAGCATTAGGCACGCACCAATTCCGTAGGGCGAGCCATCACAGACTAGTTTCAGTTTTAATTTTGGATCATAGTGGACCAAAATGTTTGATTTAAGAAAAAGTTGTTTAACTGAGTTAACTGCCTTGTCACATTCTGGCCCCAGACCCATTTAACTTTAGGGTTTAACAACCGGGTAACTGGAACCAAAAGGTGCGCAAGGTTTGGTAAATATTTAGAGTAATGATTCACAAACCCTAGAAAGCTTTGTAGCTCTTAAATACAAGTAGGGTTTGGAGCCTTAGTGACAGCTTCGATTACCTGTCGTCATAGAGGCACTACAGGCGCCTTGATGGACCTAACATTGAAATATCAAAATAGCATTTGGGGGGATGTTATTGGGGACACTTACTTTTGGGACACCAGGTGTATAAAAGCGACACAGAAAGTAATTCATTTTTTAAACGCCTTTTATTTTTAATGGCTTCACGTGTTGATTTAGCAAGCACTAAACTTTGCGTAACTCAAATGCAGGTTGATTGATTAGTCTGCAGCAGAAAAGTTGTCATCTCTGTCGGTATATGGACTTCCCTCCTCAAATCAAATGAACTCTCCTATGCAGCACATTGTTGCCTATTTTGCACCATAAATGCAATGGGAAGGAAGATAAGACAGACCTCTATTATTAGCCCTTTAGTAACTCTATTCAGGCTTTATTTGATTTTGCCCGGGATTAGCAAAACTGTTAGGCCTATAACTCATGTGTACTTCATACGCACTTGAAGTAGGCTAGGGACGTGCATCATTTGTTTTTTCTTTTTTTTTTTATAAACTAACTGGCCCTCATTTCCTGTTTTTCGTTTTGCTGTAATCAGCAGGAAATTTGCGGTCAGAACAGTAGAATAGCTTTTCATTTAAAAAGATGATGTGTCAATATTCAATGACTAAAACTAACTTTGATTATTGATAATGAATTATGAAACCCAAAGCAGCGTACATTGTGAACAGTGAGGATGACAAGTGAACAGCAACAATGATGAAACATTCCATGTGTCGTCATGAGTGCCGGAATTGAACCCAGGAGTGAGGATGGCACTTCGATTTTTTTCCACCGACATTATTGCTGTTCACTTGTCACCCCTAGCTGGTCACAATATTGGCTACTGAAAGTAGGCCTTTGTACAAATTATGTACTGGGGTAGGGACAATGTCTAATAGACAACTATTGAAGTGATATGTGTACAGCATTAACTCTTACTCTGGATATTGTTCTCCTTCCGCTGCGTACTCTTCGGTTAGCTGAACCAAGTACCCTTCGTTACGGCCCTGCCTAAACTGCCAATGAGCCAGAAGGCGAGACACGCGATTTCTACCCCAGCCGGCCTTGGCTTGAAAAATACGCTCGAGGAGGGAGCTTTTATGCTACAACTCTTATGCTGCTGACAGACATTCCACATGTAAAACAATCAAGAAAATTATCAGAATGTAGAACGCGTTTTTCTTACGGCTCAGTTCATAAACAAACGATACGGTAACCATAAATCACTCCAACAGTCTGGCCACCTAATAGCTACATGCGCCTCTTGTTCAGATTGCCAGCCATAATACCTCTAACTACAGTACAGGGCTAAGCGTGTTACGTGGCGCAAGAATCATGAACCTTCCTCATCTAACCTGATTCCCGTTGTGTACCGAATGGAGCGTATAAAGAGTGTCGAAGTTGTAACTTATCTTTGAATGCAATCCCTTGTCACAAGAGCGTCTGGGAGAGAGAATGTGGGTTTCGTTTCCCGGCTCCAGGCCAATTAATTCAACATCACCGAATCTTATTTTACCAAAGCCTCGATAAAGGTATTTTCTTTCTGGCACATGCATGAACTGGCCTTGAGCCAGGAGATGAGACACGCGATTAGTAGCCCAGTCGGCCTTGGCTTGAAGAAGCTATTCCCTTTCCAGGACGCGATTAAACTGTTACTGAGCCAGGAAGGTAGGCATGCAATTTGTACCCAGTCAGCCTTGGCTTGTAGAAGCGATCCCCTTTCTGGCATGCACCTAAACTGACAATGAGCCAGGAGGCGAGACACGCGATTTCTTCCCCAGTCGGCCTTGGCTTGAAGATAGCTTATCCATCCCCGCTGCAAGGACATTTCAACGCTGTAGCACGCGAGTTGCTGCATGCTCGAACAAACATGCTTGGTAATTTTATCATGCATACTCCTTTGTGCCGCTTTTAGTATAGATTGGTTTTTTTATTCAAACAAATTTTGCTGACTTTAAATGGTATCCTTGTTTCACAAATTTTAAGAATTTTTACTAAAAACCCATCTCCTTCCCCGCTACGTGTGATGCTTTGAAACAGCAACCACACGTCGCCTATAATTTTTGACTAATATAAAAGATTACGCGCAAGGCGAAATCTTACCTAAACTATTCGTGTTTACCACAATTAGGCTGGACTATTGCTGAGTAGAGACACCAGCTAATACCACACTATTGATCGAATATGTGGATGTTTCACAAATGATATATTTCTGGCACCGTTTTCTGTTATCAATATATTTTGTTTAAATAGGCCTAATTTAGCATTAACCTTTTCGTAGCTTTACGTGATTTCACTTATATATAAGGCTAAATAGGTAGTTTGTATTTGAAATATCCAAAATGCAACTCCAACAATCGTCCCATCAGTGTGCTGCACATACCTCATTCTTGAATGACGGCTGTTAGCATTGCTATAGCCGTCATTGTACTGACAACACTACTGGACCACGCGCCTCCTACGTGGCGCAACAATTGTGGACCATCCGCACAGCAGGATTCCGAAACTAACAATCAACTTCGAAAAATTCATTTCAACAATGGTCCAAAGGGGTTTTTCGCCTTTTTTCGAAGGGAAAATTTTTACCTAGAACTACGAAAATACGCCTACGCGAAATCCGGATTAATTTCCTGTCTTTTGACACCTTTCTCATATTTTTAGCCCTCCTACTTCAAGAGGAGAAGAGGTACATATGTACGTACATATTTATATATATATATATATACCGTAAGTTTTTAATGATTAAGATGATGATTGATTTACCCACAAATATACAGTGTTCCACGAAAACACACAACCAGAAATTTCTTTTACATCCAAATTTGTTGAGTATTTGAAACAAAATTGCAAATAGGGACCACTTTTCAGATAAAAAAAAAACCCAAATAGATTTTGGAAGTGTGGGTCCTATTTTTCAGAATCACTATTTGATTTTTGAGATAGCCAATTGGTCCCTACTAGCATATTTTTTTTTCAAAAACTCTTGGTGTCTTCTGCATTTATTTGTTCTTTAGCTTGTAATTTGTTCTTTTTATTACACTACACATTGTGTACTACAATTTCTATGATGGACTATATTCAATAACAAAAACGTTAATTTTTTTCATGTTGGGTGCAGTGTACCAGATGTAGGTTAAATAAAATATTATTTCTGTTGCTATGCCGCTGGACTGGAAAGGGTCAGCTTGGGCTGCTGCCACCCAGCCAAAATGTCTGTTTTGAGAACACTTATCCTTTACACATTGAAAATGTTGCTACTAGAAGAGTATTCGAAGCGTACTGTCAGCTCCCACAGTATGAAAAAAAAAGTGTTCCACAGAAGCAAAGGCTGGCTGTACCCAAGAGAAAGAACAACAATATAGTTGAAGCTGACTGATTTTAGAAGGCAGGTTAGGCTACTAACTTTGACCAACACCTTTAGTCTAAAACATCATTTTAGATTCTGGGTATGACTGCAATGAGCACACTTTTTTATTTTATTAAAAGCAATACACATTCCAAAATGTGGGTCATACTTTTTAGAATTATGTGGTGGCTGAGAAAAACAGTTGTTGTTGCTTCATGCAAATCTTTTTTGGCCTGTAGGCCCAAGTCTAAATGCATTTTTTTCGGCTTTCAACACAGTACTCTTAAACAATTTCAACAATTTTTCTTTATTAATTCCAAAGGTTCTTTTACATAAACTTCACATTTTCCTTCCCACCTTAGCTGATTTTGACAAGAGTTAGGCTGCCTTTTTATTTTATTGTACTATGAAACCTACTTCAGTAGATCTAAAATAGTACTATAACGGCCTGTGCTCAAAACCCATTGTATTCTATTGTTCTCCTACCCAAACAGACCTACTACAATACCGACTGCCTCAAACAGACCTACTACAATACTGAGTCTGCCTTCAACTTAACCTACGAAAACCTTTTCGAAAACTTAAATAGTAGACGATACCTACCCTACAAGGGGACCTTCAGGGCACGCATTTCATTGTCTTTAGCGATTCCATGAGTGCCCTGGAGTCCTTGGCGAATTACAATCTTCGGAACCCCTTGACACAACGTGTCCAAGCTTTGCTGTGTCCAAGCTTTGCTTTCCCGCTTGCCTGGCCGGCGGAAAACCGTGCTTTTCTGCTGGATCTCGGGCCATGTTGGGATAGGTGGAAATGAGCAAGCGGATTCTGCAGCAAAAGGGGCCGTATCTGGCCCGCTCCGGAGGGATCTCGGCCTTGTTCCCTCAGACGCCTTTCCAACTCTGCGTCTGAGGTTACACGCTTTTTGGCAAGCCTTGTGGGACAGTCAAATCGGTAATAAGTTACGTGCTATTAAAAGCACTGTTGAGGAATGGCACTCGGCGTGTCGCCGCAGTCGCCGTGAGGAGGTGGTGTTGGCCCGTTTGCGTGTTGGTCACACTCGACTTACTCACTGTTTCCTTTTGCGGGGGGTTGACCCTCCTGAATGTTCTTGGTGTCGACGGCCACTTACGGTCCGGCACTTCCTTGTTAATTGTCACCATCTTGATGGTGTTCGTCGTCGTTTCCATCTTCCGCATGACATTGCGCGTCAATTGGGTGATAAGTCTGTCCTCCTGTCCGGTGTTTTTCAATTTTTGCAGGAGGTACAGATGTATGACAAGCTTTAGATTAGGGGTTTGAATAACATCTCTGTAATGTGTGGTGCAGTGGCAATCCGGACCACTGCACTGTGACTGAGGTTGGCGCTAATGACCAAGTTGTCGACGCGCCATTAAGCCTCAATCCCCCCGCTACAAGGGGGCTGTAGTCATCGTGAATGAAAAATTTTATTTTTTTTTTTTTACTGGTCGGCCGTACTGCCGCACGGAGGCAGTCCGAATGGAGGAATGTTTTTCGCTTTAGTGCGACTACCAGTCTGAATGGAGAAATGTTTTTCGCTTTAGTGCGACTACAGTATGGCTTCTACATTTAAAAAAAAATATTTTTAATTCTGCGGCAACCCTCCTTTAAGTTTGCAGAGTTAAAAATCTCATTCCACACTGCTATAACAGGAAAACAGCGTTGAAAACTATTCATTAACTATACTGGAGGATGCTCTTTATATGAGTATCCGGAAACGAGTTTAAAGTCAATTGGAGCGTGACATCAATACTTCTTTACGTGAGATACAAATTCATGACTATTTCCCGTTATTTAATGAGCTAAATGGGTTTCCCCACATATGTCATTCACGTGAACAACACATGCTTCCGCCGTGTCTCGAAGCCAACTTGCGTCAATCATACGTCAATAATGCATCCTTTTCCTGCATACAAAAAGTATTTGCACGCCAACAGTGCCTCATTTTTGCGGCTGTGTTATCACGGGAAAATGTAAGTAGTACGACCAGATTTTGTTTTTGATATGGGTGGCTTGTTAATTATGGTACAGTTCGAAAAAGCAACTTCATTTGTACACCTGATTGCTTTGTCGTTACTCCGTGCTGCCATCCACAAATTCGGCACGAGGCGTACATTCTCACAGTGCTTAACCACACCAGTGTTGAATCCTGCTACGAATGCCTTATTTTACGAATTATGCTACGAATCTTATACGGATGCCTTCCTTATACTGCGAATTATTCTACGAATGCTTTATTTTACGAATTACGCTACGAATCTTATACGGATGCCTTCCTTATACTGCGAATTATTCAATCAACTGCAACGTGGTTTGAGCACTATTATTTACAAAATGCTACGCAGTCTTGTTACGTCTTCTGTGGATTTGGCTCACGAGGCGTGCATCCTTTCAGCGTGGAATCTGGGGTTTGTGGAGCGACTCAGTCACAATTTTCAAGCCACCTCAGCTGGTTACGTACTGCCCGGAGTCGCATTATTTCTTTTTATCCCTCTCCCATTACCACTGACTAATTTTGCAGAATGAAACGCAATAAGAGCAATGTTTTCTACTAGCCTAGACAAATATCGCTCTTATTGCATTCTCCGAATGCATTGTTAGTCAGAATCCCTCGTTGGCCGTTCGTATATCTACTTATAATGAAATTAGTGGCTAGTCTGTTTTGTTATAACGAAATACACGGATTGCTTACGTGGTATTTGTTTCATGTGTGTATTTTGTCTATCGTTTTGTTTCTGTGGCAAGGAAAGGATTTAGCACTTCGGCGTTAATGCTAATTATTGCTGGGGCCCGGTGAGCTAATTTCCTAGTACTCATATACAGCACAGAATTGTTTCGGTTTTGTGTATAAAACTTTAAAAAACCACGCAATTCAATCCATTCTCAAATTTAGTCTTCGATTTGAGAATTGGCGTGCGTGGTTTCCACTTTCCAACGATTCGCCGACCAGAGACAGAAAGACAGTTTTCCCCAAAAAAAATTCCAAATGTCTCTGGTCGACGTGAAGTGGTTTTTGTCGAAATGACCTTGAAAATATGAACGCACCATCAATGGGCACTTGTAAAAATTTTGTAAGTACAGTATACAAATACTAATTTGTAAGTATGAAATATGCAATAGCTTATCTACAAATTTAGTAAGTTTATAAACACAAAACACTTTGTTTATTTTTCCCCCACTAATAAAGTTTTTTTTTTGGAAGCATTTTGAGTAAAAATTAATCCACGAAGATTAATTTCTCATATGCTTTGAACCCTGCCAAAACACAACACATTACTACGCCAAAGCGGTATATTTTAGTGAAACCAGCATGACACATTTTTAGGCCTAAACCTATTGGGGGGGGGGGGGGAAGCAGTGGTCAATAACTTCTGAACCGCACGAGATACAGCTATGCTGTTTGTGGCGTTTAAAATGGCTTTGCAAAGGCACTTTTCGTTCAACGGCACATCTGTATCTGGTGCGGTTCCTCCTTAGTTCAAAAACCTCCAGCCAAGCAACACAACTTTTGCCAGTGGCATCAAAAGTAGCCAGAAATCTACTAATTTAAATTTGTAAAATCAAATCAAACAACTGTCAGCAACAATTTCTATCACTGAACATAGAGTAGCCATCTATTGGTCACAAATGAAATCAAACGAAAAATTAATAAAACGAAAGGCTGAATCACAAATCTTTACTTGTTTATAAATAAAGAAAATCACAAGGTAAAGGGTAAACGAAGCAAGCAGTCTGCATTAAAGTCTTTCTTGGACTAGTGTATTGTGTATCCTCACAAGGACAGTCTTTAATGCAGACTGCTTGCTTCGTTTACCCTTTACCTTGTGATTTTCTTTATTTATTTACTGCTTGCATTATTTCTAGTGTGGAGGCCAAGAAGCAATGTTGCTTTCCCTCCTTGTGTGTATGTTTGTGATCTCTAGGTCACCACTGAGAAAGATTGAACAGCTACTTAGCTCGGCTGGAGCCTGTAGCCAGTACCCGCCTCGGTAGCGCAGTGGTTAGAGTGCCCGACTAGTAAACGGGAAGTCCTGGGTTCGAGTCCCAGTCGGGGCAGTTGTCTTTTCTTTCTTTCTTGGACTAGTGTATTGTGTATCCTCACAAGGACAGTCTTTAATGCAGACTGCTTGCTTCGTTTACCCTTTACTTGTTTATAATTTTCTCGCCAGTCAATGTTCCCCCATACTGCAGCCAAAATAAAAAGAAAGAAGACATTAATTTTCTGCAGCCAAAAAAAAAAGAAAGAAAATATTAATTTTAGCCAAGTTTCTCATTTTCTCCCAGATATCAGCGGCCATTTTGAATTTTTCAAAATATGATCAGAATTCCACCAAAATCAATATTCTTCGGAATTTGGACCTCCCCTATCGATCTGCCGTGTCAAAAATAAAAATTTACCAATTTTTTTTCTGTTTTTTTTTTTCCGATTTGGGTACAGGTGTAAAGTGTTAAGCATCGGACTGCAGCAAAGCGCCACAGCCTTACTGTTGTTGAATTTCGTCCAAGGGATTCTTAAGAATTTCAATGATTTCCGGGATGTTTTGGAGGAACGAATTCCATTCTGCAAAGTTCATTTCACATTGGGTTACGGGAATCATGTTCCAATCGAAAGTGTAGAACACGAGTCGAGTAGCGTCGCCGTTAAATATTATCCTCAGTCTTTTATTTTCTCCAAGACGCACTGTGTGAAACATAGAATCGAGAGCATTGACTAACAACGAATTAAACTGATTTAACAAGACAGCTTTCGTTGATGGACTTAGGAACAACTGAATCACATTTTTAATCTGTTCAATAGCACCCAAGGCCGCATTTTCATCGGCGCTTCCGCCAAAATTATCTTTGTTGGCCCTACGTTTTAAAATTTCTTGATTTAAATCGCCGTGATTTTTTAACAAGACTTCCCACTCGTGAGCATTCAAATCAATTTGGGACTGGCCCGACGTGAAGTTGACGACAGCATTTTCTCCGAAGGAAGTGACTTGAACGGTGGCGTGAGGGCCCAGGACGATAACATTATCGTCACTCATATTGGTTACTTGCGGTCTTTAATAATAGAGGTATTAATTTTATTTTATTTTTTTTATGCTCTTATCCTTCAAATTCGCAATGTACCTCTAATAAATGGTGCCCAGTAGGAATGACTCCTGAATTGGAAACCAAAATCGTGTTCCCAATTTGCAGTTCTATTGGCGTCCTGTCGAAGCTGACCACGGTGGCTGCCTCACCAGCAATTTTTTGAATGGTCTTAACCGAATTAGCTCCGACCTGCAAACTCACTTGGAATTGAATATTGATTCGTGAGGCAAGGGCTATTACTTTAGTTATCCGACCGAGTTCGGAAACCGTGATGTACTGTTGGCCATTTTCTGACAACCATTTAAAATTATCTCTCGTTTCTAAATTCGAACGAAAACAGTAGACGCGCCTGAGAACTCGTAATTCCCTCCTTATCCGATTTACTTGTCTGTCTACATATTTCTTGGTCGCTGCGTCTGCGTCACTGGATGGCTGACACAAATTTACTAATTTCTTGTCAGCCAAGCTTAAATTTCCATCGAAATCTTTACTCAAACCTATTTCAGATTTCAGGTAGCCTAGAGTGACTGCTTCGTTTTGACTGGTGGGAGCCCCCAAATCAACTATTCTGTTTCCAGCTAAAGTCCAATTGCCTTCTACAGTTTTGGAGAAACCAAGTGTGTTTTTAACGAACGTGACGGTAGCAGCGTCTGAGTCAGAAATAGGAGGGGCTAGGTTGGTAATTCTCTTCTGCCTGGCATTAAAATCAGTGTCTGGTCCGCTCAAGATATCTCCATTATGCGATGCCGTTTTGATCCGTTTTGCAGAGCTACCAAATTTATCGACGAAGCTCATATTTTTTCCTTCAAGTTATGGATAATTTGAAAAAAGTTTTCACCCTGGAACAAACGTTGAATTACGTACAAGCAATACTGGCCACACAGTACGTCTCTAGAATCTTGGATACGTCGGTGGTTGGATAGGAAGTTACCTCCGAGATATCTTTTGATCTCTAGAGGAGCTTTTAAACCAAAAGAATCGAAATAAAAGCAGCAGCTGGGCCCTCGACTGAAATAACACACCCAGTGGCTTCCTGGAGCTGAGGAGTCTTGCAAATTGACTATGCCACTCTCTCCATTCCGCCGCAGACATTGAGGAAGGAGGTCTTTGCTGAACGTTCCTCTGTAATTGGTAACACCTAATTTTTCGGCATATCTGTTTAAATCTACGTTAGTCAGAGCCCTGTTTAATGAGACATTTGCTTCAGATAAAAACCTCGTCCAGGGTTTTGGTTTTTGGTAGTTTTTCTTTTTTGTGACGTCTTCTTTTTTTTAAGTTTTTCAAGTCCGGCGGCGTTATGCCGTTTCAATTCTTGCAGCTGCCTGGCGTTATTCCTGGCCGAGTTGATGGTTCTGGAGATTGCAGATGCTGCTCCAGCTAAACCACCGATGGCGCTCAACCCCGCCAGGGCGGGTAGGAGAAAAATTATGCCGCCAGTTTGATTACGAGAAAGTTTCAAGCTCAGTCCTCGACCTGCTTTGAGAGCCTTCAATACTTTACCGTGTTGTGCTTTAGTGAGTGGAAGCGTCACGTTCCCTCTCTTTAGCTGAGAATTGGAAAGGCGGAAAGAAGGAACTTTGCCAGCTTTGACGTGTTTTAACATTTTTTGCTTTTGATGGGGAGTCAAAGAGACTGCTATGTTTTTGTACATGATTTTTCCTCTTTGTGAAAAAAATAAAATATCATACCAAAACCTCGACTTTACTCCTGTCCAATTTCAAATACATTATTCTGTCGCTAATGACCAATGCTAAAGCTTTCGTATTTTGTGGGACGGCAGCCCCGAAGCGCATTTTTACTTGAAGATCTATAACTGACGAGGGCAATCTCTCTGACTGTTTTGAGACGTCGAGGGCAACCAAAGGATAATTCTTAGAGAACATATTGACTTCATAAGCTGGTCCGGAGGATCCTGACCCCAACCAGTAGTACTGCTTCCTAAAATCTACTATCATTTGATACAAGTTAGAAATGTTACCTTGCGGAAAATTTAAATTTAAATCGAGTAAAGGGTAACGTTCGGAATTGAGCGTTACGTGGACGTCTGTAAAGTTACAGTGATCGAAGACTGCCGGATTTTTTTTCGCATCGTTGTCTCTGGCCGTTTGAAAACCTATTACTATCCACCTCGGCCGTTGAACAGAACTGGTGGTGATCAATCTCCAAGCGCAGCTTGTCGAGGTGGGAAGGTCTAACTGGTCAGCGTACCAGTGTCTGAATGCGAGGGGGACGCTGATGCCAGAATCCACCATGGCGTACAGTTTGTTTTTTTGAGCGTCGGAGGGAATCACATGTGGGAGGAACGAAGTTATTTGTTCTAAGACTATCTTGCCGGCATCAACCCCCGACGCTCTGAATATAGCATTATCGTCCGACGTTCGAATAAGCACCAGCGTTTGTTGACAAGCATATAAAATTTTCGTATAGTCTTCGCAAAAGCCCAGTAAGTGGAATAATGGCACGGCGAAGGAAAAACTGCCTTTCGGGTTGCGGGCACGTCTCTTTTGTGTTTCAGAATGAAATTCGTAGTATCGTCTGTTGAAGATGCATTATTGGAGTCCAAAATCCATCCTCTATTGGTCAATTCCGCTTGCTGCTCCGGAGAGTAACTTACCAAGCCTTTAATGGTGCTTGCAAAACCGGGCATATTTAATTGGTCGACTGTCTTGTCGCCTATTTTATATTGTGTCATGCTAAATAAATATGCGGCGGCGTCATTCACCAAAGCAATTTTATCTGTCACGGTGTATGCCGAAATATCGGAACTCTTGACAAGAACACCTTTCACGTGAATGTAGCTTTTGTGCGGGTGGGTGAATAAATCTTGGTTCTGAACCGTAATTCTGATTTCGCTGTTGGGAGTATTCATGTTCGTACCCACTATTGGCCCGTACTCGTGATAATTGTAACTGACGACTGATTCGTCCAGTATGAATGGTTCTGTAAGGTTCAGATATTCCTCATTGCTCTCCATCTTTAGGCACTGATGAGACTGTCTATGAATTTGATGTTTTCAGGACTCAGAAATTGTCGCCTTCTAGCTCTGAAAGTCTCGTTATTCCCCCCTTTCGCTCGTGGCAATGTTTCTCTCTTATAAGAGCCTACCAATTGGTTGTGGACGATTGGTTCTTTAGCTAAAAGTAGACTGGGAACAGTCGGTTTAATAATATTCTTATTAAATTTCAACATTTTAGGTTTTTTATTTTTTTCGTAAGTGTAGTCTCATCGTTAATGTCTCACCTCTCAAATTAACAGGCCTGTTGGCCTGGTCGGTCAACCAAATTCTAATAGAGTAAACCACGTTTTTAGTAACGGGCAGATATATCAGATTGTGACGCGAAGAAACCACTTTATATCCCGGGGAGACGTTGGGGAAAAACTAGTAGAGAGTCGGTTGCGATGATCCGTTAACGTAAGAACCCGAAACCAAGTCGCAATGTACCAGTATGCTATTTACATTTATTATGTTGACAGTGTTTGGTCCGATGTATTCCCCAAATTCGTAAGTCTTAGCTTCGAAACCAAAAATCTTTCCGATACTGGACGGTTCAGAAAAATCAACCTTATATCTCCTGTCAGTAATAGTTAGTTCGCACTTTAGAGTGTTTACGTTGCCATTTAACAGAACGTAGAAAACGTTATTAGTCTCGTCCCAATGATTGCTCTTTTTGAATTTTCTGTAAATGATGTTTATAATTTTGTCTAATTCATAACAACCTTCTGAGACGACGATTTTAATCCAGGTGTTACCGCCGTCCGCGCTGTAAGTGAAAGAGTCGGTCACGTCCTCTATAACGTTAGGAATGGAGTTGTAAGTTTCCAGATTGACTAGAGCCAATTCGTGAGCGCCTTCCAATATCAATGGGGGGGGGGCCCCCAACGGGTCACAAAGTCAGTTTTTTCAGAGGAAAGTATGATCGACATATTCTCAGTTTAATACACTAGTTAACATCTACCGAATTCACCGATCAGTTTTCGGTACTCTCCATCGGACAGCAATGCTTTGCTCCGCATTTCTGTGAAAATGGCACGAATTCTTCGTCCAGAGAATTATTGCCAGCCTCTGTAGAGGCTCTGAGGAGCTTCAGTCTTTCGCACAAGTCATTCGGTTCTCTATAGAACCGGTATCCTTTCCCTACAACCTCGGCAGGTCTGCCCCAAACAGGTTTTATAAAAGTCGTGTACTTGAAACCGGCGCTGGACTTTAGTCTTCTCGTACTGTCGTCATTGTTGTGATATATGGCTTTACTCCTCTTCAGAATATCGTGGTAGTTCAAAAGGCTAGCATCTCCATCCGGTGGCTTCGAAGGGTTTTTTAACATAACCAACTGCCACAAATCGTCCGTCCCTTCGTACTTTTTTCCTCCCACGATCAAGTCGTCGTCTTGAAATTGTACCTCCATTGCACCAATCACGTAACCTTTAGTCTCTGGGTCGTATCGAATGCCAAAAGTGGAGTCGGACAGAGTCTCTCGAGTGGCAAACATGCTTAGATACTTGGTAGCTAGCGGACCGAGTCTGACTGCGGAATCTCCGAGTAAAGAGGCCTCTTTCATTTGTCTCCTACGAGCTCCCGGCGTGAGGGCAAGTGACATGTCGGAGGGCGGGTCAGGTAATGCACCCATAGAACTGGAGAGTCGTCTCCTGGCACCCGCGCGAAACTGTATCTCGTCATCGTCACTGTCTATATTCTCGTCTTCAGTATCGACGCGGCCCGTTGCCGCTTCCAGAGCTTTCTGAATATGCTCTAACCGTTTCCCGTGATATTTTTCTTGTTTCTTCTGTCCAGCCTCTAGAGCCAACAGTTCTTTGATTTGTCGTTGACGCTGAGCCGAAGCCTCACTTCCCTGTAGCATCTGCATTTTAGTCTGGTCTATTATAGGATCAACTACTGGTTTGAATATCTTTTGCAAATGTTCAGATTCTGTCTGCTTTTCCAGTTTTATATTTTGAAATTTTTGTTTCAGACGCTTTTTTAGAGCCTCGTACTGATCGACCGCTTTCTGCGGTTTGCTTCTCTTATTTTTAGTTTTAGTAGACATGACAGTTTAGTACTTTATAAAATAATGTTTAAGTCAACAAACGTTAATGTCAACAAAAACCTTCGGCAGACACGTCGTTGTTAGTCGAGCATTCTTCTAAACCTTCGATCCAAGGGTTTAGTTTTATCGATGAGTAGGAATTCGTACGGAACAGAGTTCCAAACCTCACCACACATGCTACGAAACTCATCGAAAATCATGTCACCACTAATGTGGTTATTGAAGACATGTTTGAGGTTTGCTTCGTCTTGCCTGAAGAGAATTATAATGTTGGAATTGTCTCGAATAACTCTCTTGGGTATCCTGCTGTAAGTCTGACATAAATAAAAGATCGAGGCATCCGCGTGCCTGCCGTAGGCAAAATAGCGTTCGATTCTGTCTTGTTTCTCAATCATGAAATCGTCCAATAAAATTACCGTTTTGCCACATGGCAGTTCTTCTGGTTGTGGGATATCTTCGTTATTGGAACAAAAGGTAGCTACGCCCGGACATATTTCCTCGAAAGCTCTCCTGAGATGGAAATATTTGTTTTGAAATAAAAGACTTGGAGTACACGCGCAGGCTATCATAATTCAACCAACCTGGATTGCAAATGAAATTTATAACTAAATTGGTCTTTCCACAACCGGCAGGGCCGCAAATGATGCACCTTACGTCCTCTGGAAAATTCAGTAAATTACCAGTCGATGGTTGCCTATTGACATCGGCTATGTCATAATTTAACACTTTCATCTTTCAGCTGCTTTAAGAAAAACAATGGTATTTTGATAAATTCTCTGCAAAACTAGTATCTAAAATACCTTTTCATTCACATTTTATAAATAAACAGACATGTACTGCCTCAAATGCAAAAGAGTTACAGCCAGTAAAAATGTCAAAATGTCAATAAATAAACAGAGATGTACTGCCTCAAATGCAGAAGAGTTACAGCCAATCTAAAATACCTTTTCATTCTCATTTTATAAATAAACGGAGATGTACTGCCTCAAATGCAAAAGAGTTACAGCCAGTAAAAATGTCAGGCACGTTGTGACTAAGAATTATCGACAACTGCTGAAGGGCGAGTGTAAAGTGAGCGGCACGAGGAAAGCACAGTTTCAGAAGAGCAGAGGCTCTGGATTGTTCAACAGCGCGATCGACAAGTTGCCGGTGGAACTTCACATTCCGGGATACAACTATTGCGGTCCGGGAACAAAACTGAACAAGAGACTGAACAGAGGCGATGCTGCCATCAATTCTCTGGATGAGGCCTGCAAACAGCACGACATCGAATACTCTGCCAAACCAGACTTGGAACGAAGGCACGAAGCTGATAGAAAGTTGGCCTCTGATGCAGTAAAAGTAGCAAAATCTAGCAAAACTGGTCTGAATGAGAAGTTGGCAGCAGCTGCCGCAGCCGCAGCTATGAAAACCAAAGTAAAGTTAGGAATGGGAATTAAAAAAAAAAGATCAAATGGAAACTTTAGTGGAGGAGCTACACAAGCCAGCTAGGTGAAACTTTCCGAGAAGGCGCGTTATTAGCTACGGGATAGGTGATTTAGTTCAAGCGGACCTGGTGGAGATGATACCTTAAGCGGAACAAAACGAAAATTACAAATACTTGCTGACTGCCATCGATGTATTCTCTAAATACGCTTGGGCCGTCCCTGTGAAATCGAAGAACGCCGCGGATGTCACTGGCGCTTTTAACGAGATATTAAACACGATGTGTAATCCACTTAAAAGCCTACAAAGCGACGAAGGGAAGGAATACTATAATAAAGATTTCGCAGCACTAATGAAACGCCACAAAATAAACCACTATTCGACCAAGTCAGAACTCAAGGCGAGCGTAGTAGAACGCCTAAATCGCACATTGAAGTCGAACATGTGGAAACGGTTCACTCTGCGAGGTAACCACAAGTGGATAGACATTATAGATGAAATTGTCAAAGATTACAACGACAGAGTTCATTCTACCATTAAAATGAAACCATCCGAAGTAACTAAACGCGATGAACCGGAGATCAGAAACATATTGCTGAAAAAAAGCCCTTCCAAAAAGAAGAAGAATAGTTTCAAAGTCGGGGATTTAGTAAGAGTGACAACGGCAAAATCTGTATTCGACAAGGGATATTTGCAAAACTTTACCAACGAACTGTTCGTGGTGAGTGAAGTCAGAAAAACTCGACCGACTTGCTACAGGTTGGTCGACCAACTGGGTAGTAAAATTGAAGGCACTTTTTACGAGCAAGAGTTGCAGAAAACTAACGTGCCGGATCTGTTTTTAGTCGAAGATTATGAAGATTAAAAAAGTGGGAGGGAAAACTCGTTACCTCGTCAGGTGAAAAGGCTACGACGAGCACTTCGCCAGTTGGCTCGACGAAAAGCCAGTTGTTCTAGGAAAACAACAACAAAAATACCAAATTTTTCCTCTTTTTATTTATGTTATTAAACTGAAACCAGGACGTTGAAATTATTACTGTTCATGTTATTTATATTATTAAACAGAATCATTCAGTTGGAGCGATGGAAAAAACAAACTTTACCTGCGTTTACTGCGCTCAAACGTATCCTACCCGAGAAAGACTGATACAACATCTCGTAGAGACACACAGGAATAGTTACCCACCCGAG
>JAHWFP010176337.1:82598-100860 GCA_023313725.1 Lithobius niger | reverse complement strand
GAGGAGTAACCGCGATTGTCGTCGGGGAACAGCCGGAAGACGAAATCTACATTACGACATAAAATTCGTAAAGAAATTCGGGGATAAAAGGTCAAAATATACAGTTGCCGTTTTGTTTGCCAGTAGTCCCACTGTTGCTACGTCATCACCTCCATAATATTTAAAAGCTGTCTTAGTTAACGCAGAAAAGTTAACTAAATATGTATAAAGCTAAACTTGTTAAGGATTCTAGCTTGAATTCATGATACCTATGAACTGAGCGAAAATCGTGTACAGTAAATTGCTAAACTGAAAATTGATTTGCTGCCTTAGACCGTCAACGCCACGATTTAACAGACATCTTAGTAAATGAGACACGTTTGGGATGCCAACAACTAACCAGTTATCTCTAAAAGGAGAAGGCCCGATTTTAAAAGCCGAACGCGAAGTTTGTGAGGGGGTCAAACACACCCCAAACAAACGGAGCAATAGCAGCCCAGTGGTCAAGAGTCCCGGCCTGCCAACCAAGAGGACGCAAACTCAACTTCAGCGTCTAACCAATACAGAACTAAAAAAAAAAATTCACTGTGTTCACAAATGGCCGTATACCTTTGAGGTCCGACTGCGTGTTCTTGCTATAGTTATAGCCGAAACGTCAGCTAAATTTATACAGAAAAGGCTTTCCTTCCAAGTTTTCGTCAGTTGAAGTCTGATTAACAATTAATTCCATAAAAACCGAGCAAGAATTAAAATTCAAGAATAATTGGCGGTTTAATTTGTTAGTATTTATTTATTTATTTAAACACAATACATTTGTCGTCGGTTTCCAACATAGGAATTAGACGATATTAATAAACTATATTCAAATTCAATAAAAACAAAACACAAAACAACAAAACACCGGTAAGATCGGAAAACAAGTCATTACCTAAACAACCAACAAAAATCCTCGATAACAACCTTCATTTGCACAAATTCCTTTAACTCTTTTGCCTTCACTTTTTTCCTTACACTAGTGTAAAATAATTCCTAGCAAACAGGTCAAAACATGATGCCATAGGTTTCGAACAATACACTAGGTTTACAAACAGTGTAGTAGATACAACTGATCCTGCCAATAGTACAGAAACACACATAACAGTAGAAAGTCAGTCATACCCAAATTTCATTTCGCACCCCGTATAATTATCTAATTTCGATTTAAAGGAAATCACTGAAGGTGCGGTGACAATATCCACAGGCAGGTTATTCCAAGCCTTGATCCACCGGAACGCGAATGAGTTCCGTACATTGTTATAATGAGACCTTTCCACCATTAGTTTAAATGGTGAGCCTCTTGTGCCAAATCCAGACTTGTTAATAACAAAAAATGAGTTTGGTAACTTTGGGATAAGTCCATTTAAAACCTTAAACTTGTAAATTAGGCCTCCCCTTTGCCTTCTCCACTTAAGTGAAGGAAGGTTAAGTTTTTTTAGTCGAGCTTCGTAAGACAGGTGATAACACTTATTCACTTTTTTTGTGACATTCCTTTGGATGTTTTCAAGAATTTTGGAGTCCTTCAAAAACAGTGGGTTCCAAAATGGAACTCCAAATTCCAAAATTGGGCGAACAAGTGACTTAAACAAAGTAATTAGTACAATTGGATCTCGAGCGGAGATTGTTCTAAGTAACATATAGGTAATTGCATTTGCTTTTTGGGCAATTGCCGAAATATGGTGCACAAAAGAAAATTCATTATCCACAATTACCCCCAAATCTCGCATCATATTTACCTGGGTAATCATAGTGTCACCCAGCCGATAATGGGCCTGTGGGTTATTTCGACCTATGTGAAGTACAGTCACTTTATCTTTATTTATCGGAATTTGCCATTTCTCGCTCCATTCTAAAGCAGCAGTAATCAAGGATTGAACTGTGGTAAGATCATCGTGGGTACCCACCACTGACACAGTCTTAGTGTCGTCTGCAAATTTAGATTTAATCAACCCCGAGCTTGAGCAAAAGTCAGAAATGAAAATCGAGAATAGAATCGGGGCAAGCACCGATCCTTGCGGTAAACCACTGGTAATGAGTTTCCAATCTGATTGCTGGCCCTCCAAGACGACTGCAATCAGCCGTTTAGACAGCCATGTTTTAATCCAATTAGCAATAGGTCCCACAATGCCCACCATTTTGAGTTTACACATCAGCTTTTCATTACAAACCTTGTCATAGGCCTTCTCTAAATCATAAAAAATAATGTCGAGCGAATTTCCTTGGTCCATACTCTTGTATACATAATCATAAAAACTTAACAAATTGGTAGTAATAGAGAGCCCTGCACGAAACCCATGTTGGTCTTTCTCGAACAAACTATGGACCTCCAAAAATGTGGTAATATGACCAATCAAAATTCTTTCAAAGAGTTTAGAAAAATGAGACGTCAGACTTATTGGTCGGTAATTTGCTGGTTGGAGACGACTCCCTTTTTTGAAGATCGGCGTGATAAGAGCCTGACGCCAACATGGGGCCACAAAACTTTCTTCCATAATTCTATTGAACAGAATAGTTAAAGAGGGACATATACTTTTCGCAACGAATTTCAAAAATTCACCAGTGATCATATCTGGTCCAGCTGCCGATTTAGAGTTAGCTTTGGACAATGCACACATAATTGTTGGTTCATCAATAACAATTGGTGGGATACACACATTCGGACTCTGAATCTCCGGATTTATTCCATTATCAATTATGCTCACGGTAGAAAATTGGTTACATAGAATATTACATTTTTTTTGTGCATCTGTTTCTTTTGACCCTTTGGTGTCTAAGAGAGTTCCAATGTGCGCAGAGGATGAGTTCCCCCGTTTTACATATTTGAAGAATGGACGACAGTCACTCCTGGCCTTAAGTGCTAAGTCAAGTTCGTACTTTGATTTTAATTTTTTACTTTCATGACAAATGTTGCGGCAAAGTTCTTGATGTTCTTGTAGAAACAGGGGTTTTTTATATAATCTAATCCTTTTCCATAGGATTTTTTTCCTTTTAATCATATACAAAAGATGCTTATTCATCCATGGAAGTTTATAATTATTGGGAGTAAACTCAACTTTACAATTTATCAACCACAACTGCAAAATGTCGTAATACCTTACCCATGCCTCTTCGAGAGGGATTGTCGACCAACTGATCGAAGATAGTTCATCTTCCATCCTTTCCAAATTTATCTGATTTAAGCAAAACTTAGTTAACTTTTTTGTTTTAACACCACATTCAGTATTAATTACACATGAAACAATATCGTGATCACTAGTGCCGAGCGGACCTAGGTTTCGGCAATCCAACATTATGGAATCATCTTTTATTAGTATCAAGTCAAGTATGTTATCACCTCTGGTTGGGAAATCAACCATTTGATTAAGTCCAATATTGTTAAATACTTTTAAAAGTCGTGAATCACAGGCCCGATCGGCGTACCTAGTGTTCCAATTCACAGATGGGAGATTGAAATCTCCTACAGTAATGCATTTGTTCCCATTGGATTGCTCCGTTAATACCTTCGCATACCAGTTATCAAGTTCAACTGTCGAGTCAGGTGGTCTATAAATCAATACCAATGGCAATTCATAGTTTTTACACAAAAGAATACATTTGCAGGCAAATTCAGTATGCTTAAAATGGGGGTCAATAGCTAATGGTAGACCCTTACGGGCAATAATCATTATACCTCCCCCTATGGTGTTCTCTCCTCTGTCAAACCGCCCAATCATCACAAACTCAGGTGTTAATACTGCTTCATCTGGGAGCATAGAATTTAACCAAGTTTCAGTTACACAAACAATATCAGGATGTACAGTACTTAGAAACAGTAAGAATTCACTAAGATTCTTTTTAACAGAGCGAGCGTTAATCAGACAGAGTAGTAGAGGGTTAGTAGTGGATCGAGACCTAGGTTCAGTTAGTCATAAACGATTACATTTATGGACAATTTTGCCACGAGAGATCACCAAATTTTCTCCTTGCTTGTTTCTTGCCGCTACTTCCCTTTTCATTTCTTGCAATTGTTGTCTTTGGAAGTACGTCGTCTCTCTCCGAATGAATATTTTCTTGTAGTCTGGCTGGTTATTTAAGCTTTTAGCATTTGTAAGTATTTTGTACGAGTCGTCAACATTCTGCAACTTAATACGAATGAGGCTAGTCGCTGGGTTTTGTTCCTTACCCACATAGGAACAAGAGTAAATTAGGTTGTCACACCCAATTGCACTCAAAATGATGCCAACCTGTTGGATCCTGTCCTGACCTTCAATCCCAAAGCAAATTAAGTTGTTCAGATTTCTTTGTCGCTGGCCAACCTCTGCACATATTTCGTTGAAATCCAAATCAGGAGTGAAATTTGATCTTCCTGGAAGTAATTCTACCTTCTCTTTAAGTGAGGCAATTGCATCGTCATGCTCGACCAATTTGAGATTAATATCAGAAATCTGTACAGCCTGTGCGTCTAGGGTCTTTTTAATATCTGTTAAAAGGTCGTTTGACTTGTCTACTTGACTTCTAATACGACTCACATCTGCGTATAATTTGGACAAATTTACTCGACATAGCTTACAGAACCATGGAACTGCGTCTACTGATAGGGTTTGAAAAGTGGTCGAGTCGTATTTGAGGCACTTGATTGCGTGGAACCACGCGCAACAAATGCCACATTGGATTGCTTCTTTATCAGACTTGGTAACCTTTTTTTGGCACACAGAACAATCACTTAAATTTGGCATGATGCTATTCATAACCACAATATTTCCCCCAACCACACTTGCAATGAGGGCACTAGCAGAACTGTGACACTCCTACTGCACAACCAGAACCACGATGAACGCAGCTGAGAACATAACCTTCTAACTTTACCGTGACACCGCCCACCAGGGAAGGCAAAACGTTTAACAACGACAGTCCCAATGAACACAAGTTTGAGGTAATGACTATTGCACGGCCATGAAACCAAGGAGAACACTGCTGAGCTACCAGACTGGCTATCAAACGAATTCGAAACTCCAAGTCGGACAGTTTCAGTGGCACACGCTGCACGAAGAGTCGTCCATGGTCGAGGTTCAATGAGGAGGAGTTTCCTGAACAGTACAGTAAACATACATTACCGTGACACCGCCCGCCAGGAACAATACCGAATGAGGACCACAAAAAGTCAGAAGATAACACAGGAAACCAAAAAAACCAAAAAGAAAAGAAAAAAAAAACGCCAGCGGCTGACCTCCTTAACCTGCGTCCGACCTGGACCGGAACCGGCAGTCTTAGTAGCTCTTTTCCTAGTAGCTCTTAGGAGTAGTAGCTCTTTTCCTCTTAGCCCATCGCCACCGTGATTGAAAACTAATTCTCAGTTAATTCAGGATCGTTATCTGACTCTTCCGCCATTTGAAAAGTAAGCAACAATACCTTTCAAACCTAAATTATAAGTGTTTGTTAACGTTGAATTAATTTTTTTTTTAAACATAAGTTCACCAGTTAATTTAATTTGTAAATAAAATATATAGAAAAAACCAGAATTTTGGTCACAATTAGGTTTTTACGACCTCTCATGCTAAAGAATTTTTACGAAAAACATCCAAAATTTGCTTAACAATGTGGTGCAAACGTGTTTTGGGAAGCCGAAAATAGGCCCTCAAATAACGTAAAATGCGTCGGCTTCCGAGGCTCTGCCCCGGACCCCGCTGGGGAGCTTACGGCGCTCCCCCAGACCCCCAAGCTGGTTTCGCCGGACCCCTGCTAAAGTGGATCATATTTCAATAACAAAATGTTCATTTTTTCTGCCTCCCCCCCCCCTCCTCTCGTCGGGGAATCATTGCCCCCCTACCTGGAGTTGGCTGGCGCCACTACTGCGACTTTTTAGCAATACAAAGACATAACACGTGCACGAAAAATGGATCTGGCTTTTGCTGAATGGCATTGTTCCCTACTTACAATCTTTAAAACAACCTAAAAAAAAAAAAAATACGGATGCAAAACAATGTAAAACATTCAAACTGATCGTTCAGGGTACCGTAACTCCGGAATGGCTCGACCAGTTAAAAAAGTGGTCTCTGTGAAGATGAAGGCCAAGGAAGTTTCTGGCTTAGATCATGTTTCAGATTTTTGGTAGGTGCAGTAGTTTTTTTCTGAAACGGTGTCACACAAGAAAAAGAACAACAACAACAACAACAACAACAACAACAACAACAACAAGTCAACAGTTTCCAAATTTCCGTGTGGCTGCCTACTTTAACTCTTGCACAGAATTGTTTAATTTTTTGGTGTAAATACACCTTCGATGCCTATCTACTAGCTGGCCAAGTTTGGTCGAAATGCATTGAATAGGAACGTAGATATTAATAGTTTTAGTTTAGCTGGAAAGAGGACTTCTATCATACATATACACGGCGATGATACACGGACATCACCGTGTGTGATAAACAATACTCCAAGTCGACACCAAGAGAAAATTTAACTTGGTTGAAGAACACATAAATGAATATAAATTCATGATTGTCAAGGGTGATTGTATAGTAAGAACAGTTGTCAACACATGTGTAACATTTAAAGGTTTGGTTTAGCCATATGATAAGATACCAGTGGCCAAAATTTAGAACGTAGACGAAATAATTGCAACGAATATTAAAAACAGTATCGGTAAAAAGCATTAATATCGACAACAGTATCGGACCCAAAAACATCCATGTCATCCACAGTATTGGTAATGAAAAGCATTAATAACAACAGCACTGGTGACGAAAAGCATCAACATCGGTAAACGTTGGTTACGAAAACAGCATCGATGACAGTAACGGTAGCGAAAATAGCATCAATATCGCCAACAGTCTGAAAAATCGTCAACCATCGTTGACAGTATTGGTAATAAAAATCAGTGATGACAACAAGAATGCCAGCTGTAATGAAAAGCATCAAGATCGGCATCGGTATTGGTAATAAAAGCGGCCTCAAAACCAGTTACAGTGCCAGTAACGAAAACGATCAATACTGGCAACAGGTCGCTGGGGAAAACTGTCATTATCGGCAACAGTACTGATAACCAATATCAATATCAGCAACAGTATCGGTGACAAACATAGCATCAATACTGTTTGTAGTATCGACCCAAAACCAAAACTCTGGTATATGAGAATCTGTAAAGTTACCAAAAAGGGTCTGCCTTTGAAGGTAGTGATATCATTCAACCAGGGAAAGGCCGCCAAGGTTCATTCTATAAGCCAAGTTAATCGCACCGACTAATAGTTCGAAGGTTGAACAAAAGCTAGAACGTCGGTACTCGTGTTGGCTATCATCAAGTTTTCATTTCCTTTTCATTTTCATTGCCGTTCCTCGACAAAAATCTCAGTTCCTCCCCAAAATTTAATGTTTCCTCCCTCCCCGTCCCACAGCCTTTGATCTTTTGAATCACACCAAATTCCTTACACTACCGCTGAATTTTTGCTGTTTTACATAAAGCTTTCGCCCCACCATTTGCTGAATTCCATTTTTTTTGCCTTCTCCTCCTTTTCTCTCCAGAGGCTTAGCTACAGGTTGGTAAGGGTGGCCAGCCTCAGGGGGCCCCCCGGAAAAAAATATTTTCATTTAAAAAAGGCTCTTAAGAGTACACTAGTTTTATTTAATTTGATATAAACTACATTAAAAAAAAATTAATTTCGAGCCTCCCCGTCCCGTCCATCCCCCTATCATTAAAAAAAATGTGGAGCCCATACAAAAAACGGACGAGTTGAAAATTTGTCCAAGTCCAAATTTTTTTTCGAGAATTTTTTTTTAAAGGGAAAATGGGACCAATTGACTGGAGTCCGAAAAAGTGGTCCCTATTTTCACTTTAACAAAAATATTTTAAAAAAATTAGAAAAAAGTACGGACTTAACTTTTATGGGCGATCATAGATATTAAGGAGCCCCAGCTGTGATGAAACTCCCTTGGTTAATATTAATCTACGCAATGAAGCTGGATTTGCTTACACAATTAGCATACCACCCTTCAGTTGTTTTGTTTATCCCTGCACCCTTCTTTTACTTTTCTGAAGTACACAAATATTTTGGCTGCAATAAGACTTATCCTCGATATGATAAGACATGTTTTTAGTTGCTTACAGTTAGTAAACACATAGTAAATAATAAATAAATATTCGTTGCAGGAGCAACGGGACTAACAAGGGCTGAATAGCCAGCAACTGTTAGCCTCAAAAGGATAAGGAGCCTGACCAGATTAGGTCAATTGTCAAAAAAAAAAGTTGATGCCGTAAAATTGGAAAAAATGGATTGATGCAGTGACTGCTAGCCATTACATTCATGTCCAGCGCTAAAAGAAAATAAAATCAATGGCTGCCACAAAATTGAGGCCTCTTGAGGAAGCGAGTCAGATCCGTATTGTTTAGATGGCGCTTGAATGCAAGCGCCTCCAGTGCTCCGCCCCTGCCTCCAGTGAATTCCAGACGGGGACCACCCTTACGGCAAACACATTTTTGCGGCCAGCCAATCGTGTCTTAGGTAACGCTCAGTTTTAGGCTGTGACCTCTCGTCCAATTTACAGTGCTGAGCTCAAATAAAATAAGATCGACCGAAGACAGACCACGCAGAATCTTGAAAGTCAGTAAAAGATTAGCCTTTAAGCGGCGCAACTGCAGTGCGTCAATACCCTGTGCTTTGAGCCGTAAATAATAAGGCAAATGTTTCGTTCCGGTTAGTGACTTTGTAAACCTACGCTGAACCGATTCCAGATAGTCAGTATCCCGCAGAAGGCGTGGAGACCAAACCGCGCTCGCGTACTCCAAAAGAGGTCTAACATAAAAGCACGCAGTTTTGTTTCAGTGCAGCCCAACACATGCAACTTAGGACTGTTATATGTATCTTACGTGTATCTCTACCTATTTTCTGAGGAATTTTATGCCTATAAATAATTAGCCGTTGTATCAGCCAAATTGAGAAAATTTTCTGCTTTCTTCGTTCACATTGCCTAAATAAATACGGATGCAAACCTATTTACGTTGCCTTTTGGACTTAAATGTCAGACTGCCTGAGCGAGGAATCTAACCCACGACCTTTGAAATCAAAGGCCGGACTCCTAACCACTCAGCCATACTAACGTGTCAATTTTTCGCTAGCCGCGAGGATTAAGTCTATGGAATTTAACATGGGGAAAACGTAGGTAGCTAGACAATATCATATAAACACCGTTATTGATGCGCCTTTCTCGCTATGAATGGTGGGTGCACACTTTCAGTTTATTTTGTTCCTGCACCATCACTTACATTTTCCACAATTTGAAAGATTTCGGCTGCAGAGGGATTTAGCCTCAACGTAACTAAACATGCTTTCTAGTGGTAAACTCCAGTTACGCCAAATCCCGTTTTGCCCCCCCCCCCTCCCCAAAGAAAAAAAAAGATTAAAAGCTTTTGCGTAAAGGGCAAACCCCGTTTCGCCAAATCCCGCCGTTACGCTAAAAGTAATTTGACAAAATTTAATACCTTATTTCTATGTAATGGGCATTTAAAAGGCAACCATTTAACAGAGACAAGCAGTGGCAGAATAAGACCCAATTGATTTGTTTGCGTTTTGAAAACTGGCAACACACACGGAAAAAGGTGTACTTTAAATATTGTTTCGAATGCCAAGGTTCTCTTTTAAGAATCCGTGATGTTACCCTTTCCCAAACGGGAATTTCAGTTTTGCAGAATCAAAATATGCTTCAAAAATAAAACATTGCAGAAGTTAAAAATGCATTCCTAATTGGAAGGAATTTGTTTGAAACATTTGAAAAGGTTTCTGATGTTATTTATGTGTTTAGGTGCAGAGCGCGGCAGCGCGAGCAAGGCACGTAATTTGAAAAAAAAATATTCTGCAAAACGGGATTCTGCAAAACGGGTCGTAACGGGTGTTTGTCTATAAATGTAGACGGGAAACATGTTTTAAATTTTGTGTGACTAAAATTTCGTGAACGGTATTTGGCGAAACGGCATTTGACAAAACGGGACGTAACTCTTTTAGTTGCGTACAGTTAACAGACATGTCTGCTAATAAGACGGGCCACCAAGTTGAGAATGGTTTGGCCTCTTAAAGGAGTGATATGAAAACTAAATTTTAAAAAATACAATAAAACCAAATACTGGTAAATATACCACTAATTTGAGAATGGTTCAGCCTTTCAAAGGAGTGATATGAAATTAAGATATTGGAAAAATCAGAAATCAGAATTGGCTTTTATTGCATAGTATATTTACATATGAGACAAGATCTTATGATAAAGCCGAGGTCTTTTTTACGCCAAACGAAAAACACTAATGCCAACAAATTAGTCAAATAAAATCAACGCAGATTGAAGCAAGACACTTAGTAAAGACAAAAACAAACACGACAAACATATGACAAAAACAAACACGAAAAAACGAAACATGACGAGGATGTATGGAAACATGACAAGGAAAGCAAGGAAATATGTCAAGGAAACGTGACAGGACAAGGTGGGGGACAAACAGGACGAAAAGCACCGACAGAAAGAGAAAAAAAAAGCTATGAAAGAGAAAGAAATTATAATTTAGTTAAATTTGATGATTCTTTACGAAATTACAGTGGATGCGTTTTGTAAGGTGTGTGTAAAAAGTTCTTTCCGGAAAGAGTGAAGAGTGGTGGTAGATTTAATATTTGTAGAAATATGATTCCAGATTCCAGATTCCAGATTCTTGCCTTTCAATGGTCGTTTACTTTGCTCATTGCAATGGAATTCATAATGAAGTTGACCAGTGGAGTGAGAATGGACAGAGGAGTTGTGGCAGCCAAACGATGACCAATGTTATTGCTTTCCTGCTTAAAAGCATAAAGACACGTTCTGAAGGAAATCAAATCCGGTAAAGGTAGAATTTGTAGTTGTTTGAACAAAGGCAGAGAATGCTCCCTGGATGAACGGTGACAAATAAAACGTACAACCTTCTTCTGGAGTTTAACGAGACGCCCTTGATTGGTTTTGCTAGTGTTCATCCAAGCAAGAACACAGTAATTTAGATATGGATAGACAAGACTGTAGTACAGTAATTTTAAAGAGGAGGATGACAGCACAGATGATAATTTATGAATTACTCCGACGCTGCGAAATATTTTCTGAGCAATGACACCAACATGATCATTCCATGTGAGGTGTCTGTCAATATAGAGACCCAGGAATCTAGTTGAGGATACCTCTGTAATCTCATTCCCATTAATAACAAGTGGTGTGTCTCTAGAATATGGCTTTTGTCTCGGACGGAAGATAATAAAGTTAGGTTTTTTGCAAGTGTAAAGAAAGTCTGTTTGAGTTCAGCCAAATTACTAACTTTTGAAGCTCATTTGCAGCCCTTATGATATCAGACAACTTCTTTCCTGCAAGATATAGCGTGGTATCATCAGCAAATAAGATGAATTTCAATAAATCAGAAACCAATGGAAGATCATCTATGTATATAAGAAACAGGACTGGTTCAAGAACTGACCCTTGTGGTACGCCACACTTAATTTCAGCAATTTGCGATTTGGCAGATGCAAGTTCAACATACTGTGAGCGATTAGTAAGATAGCTATGGAACCATTTACTAGATAATCTACGAAAACCATACTGATTTAATTTCTGAATTAGGATGTCATGATTAACGGTGTCGAATGCCTTTTTCAGATCGATCAAAGTCGCAATCACAAACTTATTCTCTTCTAAAGCCTTAATAACATCTTGACAGAACAATAGAGTAGCTGATTCAGTGGATCTGCCTGATTGAAATCCAAATTGATGGTCACTTAACATGTTATTTTTGTCAAGAAAACTGTACATTCTTTTAAAAGCAAGTTTTTCAATAATTTTTGAGAAAACAGGCAGAATTGATATGGGACGATAATTATTCATAATCAAGCTGTTACCACCCTTAAACAGTGGGATAACACGAGCTATTTTAAGTTCATGAGGAACAATTCCCTGTTCAAAAGATAAATTTGAGATTCTGATAATGTTGGTGCTAAGACGACAGCAACACTCTTTATTAAATTCAACGGAATCTGGTCACTACCTACAGCTAAAGTGGGGGATAAACCCTTGATTACCGAAGAAACTTCAGTCGGAGTGAATGGGGCAAAGAAAAAAGTGTTAGCATTATTGATATTCGAGGTGGAGGCAGTTATCAATTCTGGCGTAGGTATGGATTTGTCAAGGGCAGGACCAATAGAAACAAAGAAGTCATTAAAAGCCAAAGCAATTTATGACGGATTAGTGACCTTTTTATTGTTGAGCAAGATTGCAAGAGGGCATGTTTTTTGTTTTTTAGATCCAAGCAGAGCATTAATCACTTTCCATGTCCCCCTGCAATCATTGGCATAAGCAGTTAACAACTCCTGGATGTGTCCTTTTTTGGCTGCCTTTATAACCTTGACATGTATCCTGTTGTAATCACGATAGATTTGATCATTCAAAGTTGGGCGATTGTGCAAAAATTTCGGATACAGATTCGCCTTCGTAGAGCAGGATTTAAGAATACCTTGGGTAATCCAAGGACTGAGTTTATGTTTGCAGTTCGGATTATATGGACGTGAAGGGAAATGGGTATTAAACAGACGTTGAAGCTCTGTACGGAAATAACTATAGCAATATTGGGTGAATGATTTAACTGCGGGGAGAAGGTCCGTATTTCATAGGGAAATATGAAAGTCAGCGGGAGCTTTAGGTATCAAAGAACGAAATGCTTTTGTAGGAGGCTGCTCAGGAAGAGAGCTGTTCATAAATACAGTATGAGAGGTTATTAGATGATCGGAAATCTTGTTGGTAAGTACAACAGAGAAGCACGGGTCTACGAGATTATTAGAAAGAATGTTGTCCAATAAGAGTTGCAGATGTGGTAGTTATACGAGTAGGTATCCTAATACTGGCCACGAGACTAACTGTATCCAAGAAGCTAAAAACCTGCTTGTCTGATGAATAGTCAAGAAGATTTATATTGAAATCACCAAGAATATAAATTAATTTATTTTCTTTCGTAGCCTGAGCCATAATATTTCGAAATGAATTTTCAAATTCAGCAAAATTTCCGTGCTGCCTGTATACTACGCCAATTTAAATATTTGTTCGATTACAGCGTTCAATCTCAACGAATAAAGACTGTGCAACATATCTGCTCACCGTTAACTGCAGGTCTTGCCTCATTCTGAAATTTAGTGAAACATCGAGATATAGCATGATACCACCATGATCATTACGTTTTTTCAGGTTATTGCGTCGAATGTTCCTATAGCCATTCAGAGAGAATAAATCCTCCTGTCCATTCTTGATCCAAGTTTCCGAAATTGCAATAACATTTGGCAAGCTTTCAAAGCCTGAAACGAGCATTCAAGTTTAGAAAAATTGGCATTCAGACTGTGTGCATTAATGCCCATTAAGGTAAAAGAAGTGCCTAAAGAGCACGAACTAATGGTTTTAGGAAGATCATTCGCTGAGTAGTAGGAGTCATTCCTAAGTTTGCAGGATGGTAGGTTACTATCAATATCAAGTGAAGCAAGAAAATCTAGATTTGCTGGTTCACTACTTTCCGTGAAAGACACAAATATAAGTACACTAACACACAAATACAAATAACAAAGACTTACTACAAGTAGCTAGGAGGGAACAGAGAGTTTGAGGAGGAAAATTAGTGGGAGGGAGAGATAGGGGATGTCTGCAGAGAAGCAGGTGTATTTACAGCAAGAGCGTAAGTGTAAAGCATAAGGCTCATAAGTAGAACAACAGATCATACAAATAAGAATTCAAATAACAGTAACCCTAAAACATATCCTACAGGTATTTCAACAGTAATTATTACCATACTTTTGCCGTTTTCATTGTTGTAAACAGTCCTTATAAATCCCGGATTGGATTCTTACAACAATGGTAACAACGCGCAGTACCACTTGTTGCAATAAGTATACATGTGTACTTATTACAACAATTCTGTAAGTGAAAATGTATAGTTACAACAATAGTATACATGTATACTTATTGCAACAATACTGTAAGTAAAAATGGATAGTTATTTAGACACACGCTAGTGTGTCGCCGCCAAGTAATAGTGGATTATCCGATTGTAGACATCCGATTGTTAAAAAATGATTGTTGATGAAAAAAGGCGGCCTTCACTATAGCAGACTGTGTCGTTTAACTGAAACCAACTTATACCTGATTTCAGCATACTGGTGTAAATTCCCCATGCGATAGAAATCTTTGCAAATCGTTTGAATCAGGTGTCTTGGGTCCAGTCACGAAGAAAACGTCAACACGAAAATGTGGGAACGTGTCCTTCATGGAAAGAAAGTGTCCTCAATAACGTTGATTTGTGTTACTGGTAACTAGTAACTAGGAACTAGTCCGCAGGCTCCCATGTTAATTCTCATAGGGTATAACGACACGTCTACAGCTGATTAGGGAAAGTTGCCAGGTCTAAATTTCGGCAGACAGGTAAAGCGTCATATGGGGAAGTGCTTTTTTCTAAAATGGGGGTTGCAGCTAGAAGCACGTGACCCTGAAGTGGCTCGTAAGTGCAAAATTATTGTTGTAACCATTGTTTGTATTGTCACCCAACAGTCGATTATAACATGCTTAAGTGTTACACGCTTATCTTTTCAGTACCTAATTGTCAGAATTCATTGTTGTTGCAAATAGGTGGAGTATTCTTCGTGGCAGTGAGATGGCAGCAGCCATTAATGTACGGTTTGCCAGTGTTTATGCGCTTAGTAGCGGCTCGGCCCCCCCTTCTGTTTCGGCGGAGATTTCGATGTCCTCACACGTCTGTGATGTGCCGTGGGTTCCGTCGGAGTTCCGCGCGGCACTACGAAAGTGTAGGAGCTCGAGTGCGATGGGGATTGATGGTGTTGGGTATGCAGATTTACAGAAAGATGTTGATGCATCATGTAACACTATGCTCCCATTGTTCAACAAGCTGTTAGGTGGGGCTAGTATCCCGCCGTCGTGGATGTTTACCATTCTAATCCCGGTGCATAAGCAGGGAAGTGTGAGGTCGGATTTGACCAATTACAGACCCATTGCTCTACTGTCTTGTCTACGGAAAGTGCTTGAGCAGATGATTGTAAAGCGTTTGGAGTGGCACCTGGAATACCAAGAATGCCTTGCAGGCGTCCAGTTTGGCTATCGGCGGGACAGGAGTGCACAAGACGCAGTGCTCTTCCTGCTTACTAGCATTAGAGAGGCTTGGCTTAGGGGTGACGTTGTTTTGGCTGTCTTTCTAGATATTAAGGCGGCCTATGACACGGTCTCCATTCCCTGGGTTTAGGCCTCTCTGCGTCGAATGGGGGTAGGTCCACGGTTGATTGAGTTGATTGTTGCACTCCTAGTTCGCCGTGAGTTTGCCATACGTGTTGGGAAGTATTGGTCGGCTGTGGGTTCAACGTGCAGAGGTCTCCCGCAAGGGAGTTGTCTTAGCCCAACATTGTTTGCTGTGGCCATTAATGATGGTCTGGCTGAAATTGGTGCGCACTCGAATATTGTTTGCTACGCGGATGATGTGGCTGTTTGGTTTGTGGGTAGTGATCTTGCTCACTTAGCATGCGAGGCACAAGCTGTTCTGGACAGGGTTGCTTATCTTCTGCAGGAGCGCGACCTCTTGCTGGCTCCTGCCAAGACAGAAGCCGTGGTGTTTTCCCGCAGGTCTGATGTGGTACTGCAGGCTATTTCCCTAAAGGTGGATGAGCAGGTTGTAACTCCAAAAGCCAGTGTCAAGTACCTGGGCGTAATTCTTGACTCATGGCTTACTTGGGCACAGCATGTTAGTCAAGTTGTTTGGCAGAGTCCTCGCCAGGACCGCTATACTGCGTCAACTGACTCACAGGGGTGTTACGAGAGGAGCACTTCTAGCGACGTACCGCACGTTTGTGAGGTCTGTGCTTGACTACTCCTTGCCGTTTTTGAGCGGTGTAAGGCGACATAAGAATTCACTACAGGTTGTTGTGAACGTCTGTTTGCGCATCGTCACTGGATGTATTTTGACAATGCCAGTAGGTGCGTTAGGGGTTGAGTGTAACGAGCCACCAGTTGAGGTACGGGCGCATGAGCTTCTGGCTACACTGTGTCTGTGGAATCTCAGCAGGGGTCAAGGAGATCAGTCCCCAGGATACTGCGCGATTGTGACATGTTTAGTGAACGTGCGCGTGATGTGCTTGGTGAAGCGGGTCGTGGGGTAACTTTTCTGCGTCAAGTGGCAGGAACAATGGCAGTGGCGTGTGCGAAGCCTTTGAGTCCATGGACTTGGTGCCATGAGCTGCATACAGTGTTCTTGTCTCAGCCTACTGAATGCAATATTTTCTATGATGCTTCATTTCACCCAGAGACGTGTGTGGGTGGCATTGGGGTAGTTATTCCATCCTTGAAAGTTGAGTGTATGCGCGTGATCCATGACGCGACGTCTAGCACTATGTGTGAGTTAGTGGCGATCTCTGTAGCACTGGATGTTGCGCAAGACATGAGTCTTCCCTCCTTTGCGATTGTGACAGACTCCCAAGCGGCCTGTGGGCTTCTACGCCGCTTGTGGGACAGCTTGGCTGTTGAAGACCCAGTTGTATATACGATTGGGTGGAAATTCTGGGTTGCATGGCATACTGGTGTAGCTACTTTACGGTGGGTCAGAGGCCTCAGTGGCATTTCTGGCAATGAGATAGCAGATGGACTAGCGCGAGAGGCTGCGCGTGGTCAGTTACATCCCCAAGTTTCTGTTCGTGTGCGTCGGGTATCTGTTCGTCGGTGGTCTCTTGCACAGTGGCAGGATGTCTGGAGGACAGCTCGTGATGGAAGAGCTTTGTTTGCGGTGCATCCGGTGTGCTCCACTGCGTCGAACTTGGATGTGTTGCTACACAGAGATGCTCAGATTCTGTCGCGTTTGCGAGTTGGCTTCTCATTGCTGTGTGCACACAGATTCCGGTATAGATGGGTAGATTCTCCTAGGTGCCCCCTGTGTCACATTTACGAGACGGCTGAGCATGTCCTTATTCACTGCCGCAAGTTTGTTAAAGATCGGAGCCGTCTGACCCCCTGGTTAGATACGCTCCCGGCCTTCGCTACTCTACTGTCCCATCCGGACGGTCCGCGGCCAGTTGCTAGGTTGCGCGCTGTTGAATCGTTCTTTCGTGACATTGGTATTGCGGTTTAGTTCGGGATCCCCCCCCCCCTTTTCTGTTTCTTCATTGTGGTAGGCTGAGCTGCTAGTCTCTCAATGGTGCTCTGTGGTGCTGAGTTGTGGATTGTGGCCTGCTGCCATGAGGATGGTGTTGGCTACAAGGTGGCTGTGCTTTGAGGTTGCTGAGTATGGTCTTGGGGGCTTGAGGAGTTTGGTTGTTTTGCACTGAGTAGTTGTAGTAATAGTTGTAGTTGTAGTTGTAATTGCTGTTGGAATTGTTGTTGTGTGGCTGTATTCCTACTGGATTTGGGGCGCATGGCATTTGGCTGGGGCCTCAATAAAGCAAACTGGAATTGGTTCATGGTAGTGTTGGTGGTGATGGCGTGGTTTTTTGGTACTGTGGAGACTATGGTGTTGGTTGTTGGTTGTTTTTCTTTAGGTTAGGTTTGGGGCGCATGGCATTTGGCCGGGGCCTCCATAAAATTGCAGTATTGGTTCATTAAGAGACGGAGTATCTTTTATTGCGAAGGTTTTGGCCGGTTTTTTGTTACGGTACACGAATTCAAACTGAATTATCTGCCCCACGACGATAAAAAAGACAATTTTGCTGGAAAGTAGATTAGGAAACAAAATGCACAGGTGGGTTGCAAAGGTTTGGTCGTTTTTTCCCCGATCAAATCCAAATCGTTTTTTTTTTTTTCACGGTACGTGAATTCAAAATGAATTATCTGCCCCGCGACCCGAATAAATTTCTCATTACTGGTTCAATAAGACACAGGGTATGTTTTATTCCATAGGAACTTATTAGGTCCTTGCAATTACCATACTCTTATGCTTGTTATTAATTTATTTGGAATGACAATAGCAAATGTGAAAATTAAGAATGAGAAAATTCATAGACATAAAATACCTCCAGACAAAAAAGGTAGAGGTGACAATTACACCGTGGATTTTTTGTACATTCACAGGCCTATGAAAGTTGTGATATCCACCCAAAACCAAAACTGGTATAAGAGAAGCCGCCAAGTTTACAAAAAGGGTCGGCCTTTCAAAGTAGTGATATCATTCAACCAGGGAAAGGCCGCCAAGGTTAATCCTATTAGCCAAGTTAATTGCACCGAATAATACTTTGGACGTTAAATGAAAACTTGAAGATTGCTA
>JAHWFP010176337.1:52224-69618 GCA_023313725.1 Lithobius niger | reverse complement strand
TGAACAAGGTCCGTAAATGAGGACTGTAAAAGGGTCTTCCAACATGGCCGTGTAGTAGGCTGCAGCAGTGAGTTGCTGCTCTTCATTTAGTGTTATTTTATTGTGAACAAGGTCCGTAAATGAGGACTAAAAATTAAAATTTGCTTGTTTTATATTTCTTGTGGGATTCGTGCCAGTCAATAGGGCATCTTGGAATCGATTCTCTTCACTCACAAAATAATTCTGAAGTTTTCTGCACTCTGACGTCCGTGTTTATTATCGTTTTGTGCATCATGAATCCTCATCGTCACTTTATCTTCAAATTTTTGTATGCAATTTGCCCTATACTTTGTCAGTAAATAGATTTGCCAAGCAGATAAATTAAACTCGAAGGTGAACAAGGTCCGTAAATGAGGACTGTAAAAGGGTCTTTCCAACATGGCCGTGTGGTAGGCTGCAGCAGTGAGTTGCTGCTCTTATTTAGTGTTATTTTATCGTGAACAAGATCCGTTAATGAGGACTAATAATTAAAATGTGCTTGTTTTATATTACTCGTGGGATTCTTACGAGTCAGAGGACATCTTGGAACCGATAATTGTCCATACGATCCCATATTAAAGGATAAAAGTGACCGTAAGTTCCCGAATTTGAGAAATGTTCCCAAGATCACCTAAAGCCGGGAAGAAAAAAATGAAAATCGAGCATGCCGATTTGAGATGTCGAAGCTTTTCTCGTAGAATGCCTCAAGTTGTTTTTTAGACAAAACTGAGTAAAAAGTTTCAACTTTTTTTTAAACTGGAGCATGTTGTTGCTTTAAAATATGACAGTTTTTTGCAGTAGTACTACCTGTAGTCGTTTGGGATAAAACTAGCAAATATTTCAGTAATTTTCACCTTTAACTAGTTCATTTTTAAAAACTTGTTTGCCTCTGGTAGCCCCTGACCCCTCTCCTATTGCTCGTGTTTGAACACGGCAGTTCATTGTCATTCATTATAGTTTCAAGAAGGTTCTGTGGAACGATAGTATATAGTAAGGTTGGTCACTCCCAGCTCATTGCGTGACGTCACAGGAGGCATGCATACGGGAGCATTTCCGGTTTGACTTGTGCGCATGTGCATAAGCTGTTGAGCTGTATTGCGACGTCAGCGGAGGCAGCAAAATCAGCAGCCAATGGGAAAGCAATATGCAAAAAAGCTCCGAATACCCCCCCCCCCCCCTGGTCTCAAGGTCTCAAATGTAAATACACGCTAACCCCCAATTTTTCAAAATCTCGCTAAATTAAGGTTATTAAGGTTCGGAAACAATGCACAAGGGCGCGCAGTGCCCGCAGGCGATTGTTTCCGAATGGCCGAAGGTCGAGGGTTTTAACTGACTGAATATCCCTCGCGATAACAATTGAATAGCGTATTCCTTGGCAATGTCATTGCCCGTACAACAATGTCTATCGCGCCCTTCCAAAAGGTTTATTGTAAAACATATCTTAAAAATTTTTAAGAGAAGTTGTTTGAAGGGGTTATTCGTCGTTGGGTTTTCGTTGCATGAACGGTGATGGGGCATTCGGGATCGTGCAACAATGCATCAACAATGTCTGCTTACACGATGTCCCAAACGTTCTACTGTTGCAATACTTTTAGTGAGATAATTTCTCATTTCCAACAACAATGCTCTGGACACGAAAATTTTTTAATAGAAGTTGTCTGAAGGGGCTATTCGTCGTTGAGTTTTCGCTGCATGAACGGCGATGGGGTATTTCGGAATCAAACCAAAATCAAGTTACATTGCGCTACATAAGTAAAATTAATAGTTACGCACACGCCGCCACTTAGCGTAGCCTAGTAGTAGGCTATCTGTAATGTGTCCACATTAAAGGTAGGCCTAACATGTAGGGGAAAACGGCATCTGCCAAAATAAATACAAATATAAATATTAATATAACTCCGCCTCTGTAATGAGACAGTGAAGGAAATTTAGCTAGTGGTAGGCTAGCTGTAATATTATTTGAAAGTAGCTACATGTTATTGTTGGCAGTTACGTAACTAACGGGTGGGGTGGCGGGAGGGGGGAGGGGGGGAGTATCATCCCAGAAAGATCTGCGAAAAAAATTATTTATGCATACAAATGCCTCCACTAGTCGTATCATATGGCTGTTAATATAGTTTCATTTTTGAAAGTACATGTAATTGACTGGCAGTGGCGCTACTAACGGGTGCGGCGGAAGGAGGAGGGGGAGGGGGGGAGTATCTTCCAAGAAAGATTTGCGAAAAAATTATTTATCATACAAATGCCTGGACTAATCGCAGGCGTATCGTTTGCCTGTCAATATAGTTTCATTTTTGGATACTGATAGTAACGAAGATGTGCCTGAATTTACATAAATAAAAATAAAAATTCGAAACCACTGTCAAGTAGAGCAGTAGCACTACACCTACAACAATATCATAAAAGGCGATAGCCGCGTGTATATATATGATTGAAGTCCTCTCTCCAGCAAAACTAAAACTATTAATTTCTCCGTTTCTATTCAATATATTTCGACCAAACTTGGCCAGATAGTAGATAGCAACGTTTCCCAACTTTATACCTACTTTTATGCAATTCCGTGCAAGAGTAAACGTACGGAGTCACGCGTAAATTTGAAAAGTGTTCACTTCTTGTTGTTGTTCTTGTTCTTGTGCGACACGGTTTCAGAAAAAAACTACCGCACTACCTAAAATCTGAAACGTGATCTAAGCCAGAAATTTGCTTGGCCTTCAACGTTACAAAGACCACTTTTTCTATTGGTCGAGCCCAGGGTAGATTAAGTAGGTAGTGACGCTTTCTGAAAACAGGGCCCAAAAAAAGACCTGCTTCCACAAACGGCACTAGAAGGCAGCACTCGCCAATCCGCGTTCCAGCTGAAATTTGAAATAAAAAATGGCAGCGTCGTTGCCATGGTAACCATTGTAATAACGACAATACCTGCGGAAATAGACGAAAATCTCGTGCGTGATCAACATCCAAAGTTGAAGAACTTATTCTGTGTTCGATTCAAACTGTATATAGATCGTTAAAATAACCATAAAGCACGGATGAAGCTTCAGCCTGAACGGGCGAAGCGCACGCTCGTTGGGCGTTCTCGGAACACAAAACCATGCGTTAAAGTTAGCTCCACTCATAACGACAACCCGTTTAAAAATTGTATGTTGGATTTAAAAAAGTAAAACGATCAGCCAGTACTGATCTTTCTTAAAATCATTTTAATATCCTAATCTGAATTATGGTATATTTTAAACGATTAATTTTGTATTCTTACCGTTACCAATTTGTTTTAGTGACGCTAAATAGTTTTGAACCCCATGATGCTTTGCGCTTCCGTTACTTGGCGACAGCGCCCTCTGGCGGTAAATCTCTGAAAGCACGTACTTCTTTGGACCAAATGTTTACCGTTGTGAGAGAAAGAGCGGCACTACCTATTTAATCTACCCTGGTCGAGCCATTCCAGAGTTATGGGTCCCTGAACGATCATTTTGATTGTTTTACATTGTTTTAATCATTGTAATTAGGGAACAATGCCACTCACCAAACTCCAGATTCATTCTTTGTTCGTGCACGTGTTATGTCTTTGCTAAAAAAGTCGCTTGTTGAAGAGCGAAGTGTAGGGCCTTAGGGCTTCGGGCAGATGACCAGGAGTGGTTAACGCTCGTTAAACCCTTTAACCCTTTAAACCCTTTGATATGTACTTACTTGTAGTGTGCTGAGAATTTGTAGAAACTGTAAGGACTTAGATTGTATGATGTATGTTGTGGGGAGCGTATGACTGCGGGTCCGGGCTCCCCGAAATAAATTCTAATTCTAATTCTGATATGTAGTTGTGGAGTGATGTAGAGTAGATTTAATTGGGGCATACGACTGTGGGTCACAGCCTCAAATAAAATTTAAGAAAGAAAGAATCCATGTTTCAGCTAAACGATATAGAGTTAAACCAAACTAAGCTACGTTATCGGCCTAGATATTGGCAGCTAGAAGCAATGGAATGGCGTATTTATTTCGCAGATACAGGCTTTCAGAGCTGAGTTGAATTGTTGAGTGGCCAGCAACAATCGACTGCATGCATTAACGTTTGCAGCGCGACGCCACAGCTGTAAAAAAGGTACACGGATTACAAACAAAAAACGTCAAGTGTGCCGTAAAAATGGGGGTTCTATGATTGAGTTTTCACATGTTAAAATGAACACGGATAAAAATTGATGATTTTTTATGGAAATAATACAATGCACAATTGATAAAATTCCATCTTATTAGGTGCTGTTGTGCTTTACCAATCATATGTTTAAAACGTAAAGCACAACAGTACCTAAACAGATGGAATTTTCTCATTTGTACGTTTGATTATTTCAATGAAAAATTATCAATTTTTATCGGTGTTCATATTAACAAGTGAAAATTCAATCATAAAACCCCCTTTTTTACGGCACACTTGACGTTTTAGTTTGTAATATAATTTTAATCAGAACTAGATTAATTTAATCTGCAAAGAAAATGTTTAAAAAAAAAACATGATCTAGTCACAATTAAGTTTTCAAGAAACCTGTCATCCTGAAGAACGAATAAGAAAAAGAACATTTTGCCAGCCCCCAGACAGGCCGGCTAAAAATGGTTTCTTTTTGCCTAAAACATACTTAATGTGATAATTTTTGCATTACATTCCTCGAATGTGATGTTCTCCTGGAGGTTTTTTCCGGTGCGCAGTCACCTGCGTGCATATCCTACCGCGCATGCGTGGTGCGGTCCTCCTTTATAAAAGCGAGAGCGTGGACGCTTTCGGCATTCATTTTACTCTCAATATGCCAGGCGGTGACTCGAGAGGAGAGGTAGGGCGGGAATTAGGTTAAGTATGTTTTAGGCAAAAAGAAACCATTTTTAGCCGGCCTGACTGGGGGCCGGCAAAATGTTCTTTCTTTATTGCCAAACCATCTTAACCTGATAATTTTAGCATTATCAGTAGACCCCATCTAAGTTGGTGGCGGGCACCGCCTTGACGGGCAAGCAGGCTTAGTAACCAAAAATTTTTTTATCTGGAAGAGAAAAAATTTGCACTTTATTCAGAACATTGTAGACAGGAACTTGGATCTCTTTCGTAGAGTTTGGTGGCCCTGAAAAGGACTATTGTTTTAGTGGGTCTTACTTCCATCTGGATGGCTTGCTTCCTCCATGGATGGCTTGCTTCTGCTTCGTTCTGAGTGCTTAAGGAGGCTTGACCAGGGTTCTGGCTGTGACGATGGGTCCCAGCTAGTGTAGTCCAGATTCGTCTTTTGACATGTCTCTAGGTAGTGGGAAGTGAGGGTTAATTGAAGTCGCCAGTATGCTGCTCCCAGGATTTCTTCTATTGGGGTGGCGGTGTGGTGGGCCCATGATGTAGATATTGCTCTTACTTCATGTGCTGTTATCCTCATGCTCTTACTCATGTTTTGTTTATCGTGAGCTGCTTCGATTGTTTTCTTTATCCATCGTGCTACCATAGCGGCTGAGGTTTCGCCGTTTTGGAGGTCGACGGGAAGGAAGAGTTGATTCCTGCCTTTGCGAATGTCTTCGTGTTGTGTGTGTACGAGGTAGAAATGTAAAGCCCTGACTGGGCAGAGGAGGCGTTCAGGTTCGTTGCCCGTGATGTTGGAGAGGGCAAGAAACGAGATTGGTTTTGAAGGTTCGGATGGTTTTTGGGTTTTAGCTCTAAATGATGATCTAGGGTATAGTGTGACTGAGGATAAATTCGGGCCGAAGATGCAGTAGGCTGGGTCTGCGGAGAAGGCTTGAATCTCGGAGCATCTGAGGCTGGCTGCCAGGGTTACTGTGAAGACAGTTTTGCGGGTCGTTAGATGAAGGGAACTGTCCTGCATGGGTTCGTATGGTTCCTGCATAAGAGAATGTAGGACGAGGGATTGATCCCAGTCGGTTACAGTTTGTTTGGTTGTGGGACGTTCGTTTTCGAAGAAGCGTAGGAGTGCAGAGATGCGATAGTCGTCTAATAGTTTGATTTTGTTGGCGGCCTTGAATACTGAGTTTAATGCGGAGCGATAAACGAGGGTTGATGATACTTTCAATTTGTCGATATTGAAAAGGTCAGTGAAGAACTTTAGAAGGTCGAGTAGAGGGGGGTCGATTGGATTTGTACGTTTCTTGATACACCAATGAATCCATTTTGACCAGTGACTGTCGTACATGCGGTTGGTGTAGTCCCTTGTTGCTTTTGAGGCGATGCGTTCGGCCTCCTCTTGATGAATTCCGGCTTTCTTGACGAGTTTGACTTTAGTAGCCACCCTTGTAAGTTGAGGTTTGCAAGGTTTGGGTGTAGTTTTGAGCCTTTCTGTTCAGACAGAAGATCTGGATGAAAGGGGAGACTTCTTGGAGTGTCGATTACTAGGTTTAGGAGGAGTGGGAACCACGCTGCTGATGGCAAGAGTGGGGCTATTAGAATGAACAGGCTTTGGCTTTCGTTTATTTCCTGAAGGACTTGCGGTAGCAGTTTGAAGGGGGGAATAGGTAAGCGAATAGGTTTTGCCATGGAAATGTCAGGGCGTCAACAGCTATTGCTCCTTCATCCGGGATCGGCTGATGTAGAGGGGGAAGTCTGGCATTGTGCTTCGTGGCGAATAAGTCTAACATCGGAGTGCCCCAAATGTTGAAGAGAGATTCGCAGATGGATTTCTTGAGGCACCATTCGCCCAACGGACGTTTCCGACGTGAGAGAGAGTCGGCAATCACATTCCTGTTGCCTGGGATGTGTAAGGGCAACAGGGTGATGTTGTTTAAAATGCACAGATTGAAAATTTCGGAAGTCAAGAGGTGTAGGGATCTTGATTTCGTTCCCCCCTCCTTCGGATGTAGGCCAAGGCTGTCCTGTTATCGGCTTGGATCTGGATGACACGATTTTGGATGTGCGGAAGGAATGTTGTAGGGCAAGTAGGATTCCTCGTAGCTCGAGGATGTTGATGTGATCTTCGCACGATGTCGGCCACAGGCCCGAGATCTCATGGTTGTCCAGGTGTGCGCCCCAGTCGTCTTTCGAAGCATCTGTAAAGATGAGGAGGTCGGGTGGGGGTTCGTGGAGTGGTAGCGTTTCGTGAGGACCACCATAAGAGGGTTTCAAAGGAAAATTCCTTTCCGAAGGGGATTTGATTGTCCGGTTTTAGCTGGTTGATTGAGTGGTCGTCGATGCGATGATGGTGGAGAGGCCTCACCATCCATCGGCCGTATGGAATGAGGTTTGCCATCGCATCCATTTTCCCGATGAGGGAGTTCAGTTCGCAGGGGGGAAAGCTTGTCTACTTTTGACAGAGCCGAGTGTGAAGGAGAAGATCTTCTATGTGGTCTGGCGAAGGGCCGATTTGGGCCATCCGAAGGTCGAACGAGGCTCCGAGGAATGTGAAGGCTTGGGCTGGTAAAAGACGGGATTTCAAACCCCAGGGAGTTTAGTAGGGAGATGGTCTTGTCTCTGTTGAGTTTCAGTCTTTCGGGGTCTGGGTCGTTCAGAGCCCAGTCGTCCAGGTAGGCATTGGCTCGTACTTAGTGTTGGTGGAGGTGTGCGAGAATTGGTTTTAGGACCATAGTGAAAATTCTGGGTGCCGCATACAGTCCGAAGGGAAGGCAACGGAATTCGTAAACCTTTCGGTTGTAGATGAAACAAAAGAGGTGGGTGATTGCAGGGTGAAGTGGAATGTGAAGGTAGGCGTCTTCCAGGTCTATCGTGATTGTCCAATCGTTCTGGTTAAACAAAAGATGGATGGTCTCGAGAGTTTCCATCTTGAAATGTTCACTGTGAATGTATTTGTTTAGGGGTTTCATGTTGAAGATTAGTCGGGAGCCTCCTGACTTCTTTGGTCGGGTGAAAATTGAGCTGTAGAACCCTGGACCCAGTCAGTTGCATTCCACGATAGCTTCCTTTCGTAATAATTCCGTAATCTCTAACGAAAGGCTTGCTGATACTGGAGTGGTGAAGGACCAAGGAGGTGATTTTGTTTAGAGGTAGTTGGTTTTAAAGGGTTGGGCGAAAGCCGAATTTGATTATGGAAAGGACCTCCATGTTCTGAGTAAGGTCCTGCCAGGCTGGGAGAAACGCCGCGGAGTCTTGCACCGACGGAGTCTTGCACCGACTGGAAGGCAGGAAAGGCGGGATGCATCATTGTTGGTTTTTGAGAAAGGAGTTCTTGCCACCTGGTGACGAGATGCGGCTGCTACGGTCTGGTGTTGCGGCACGCTTTTGATGATTACGCTGGCCGGAACAGGAGCGAGATGTGTCAGACCGAAAGGACTGCTGGTGTCTCGGCTGAAAGGAAGAGTTGTCATTCGTTTTGGATGAAGGCGGGGACTTGTTCCATTCGTCTGACGAAGAACGGAGGTTTCACTGTCTGCTCCTCTGAAAGGGCCGGTTGGACGACGTATTTTGTTTTAGTTTTGGCTTCCGTGATATGTCGAGATGGGGGGCAAGCGTCAGTATTTGACCTCGGAAAAGTGTTTCAGACTCATTGATCGGTTGATTGTGAAGCCGGTGTCGAGTGGAAACGTTAAGGTGGTTTGCAGACGAAAGGGCAATTTCCCGAAGGAGGAGTGTGTTGCTAAAAAGGGCTCTCGTGGCCCAGTTGATAAATAAATAAATAAATAAATATCAAGGTTTACCACCTGCTGGTGGATGGTTGCCGGAAGGGTAGTGAGCCACTGACACCGTACCATTTCGCATGGGGAGGCGGGGGAAGAGGAGTTTCTTATTTAATGGTTTCTCTTAAGAAAGTGGGTGAGATCCTCGGTGAGGAGCTCCCGACGGAACCCACTCTCTGAGTCCATACACACCGTCCTTGAGCGAAGAGCATTCCAAACTGGGACAACACGAACTGCAAAAAAATTTCTTCTGCAGTCAAGACGCGATTTCTGGACAGCAAGTTTCCACAGGTGGCCCCGAGTTTTGTGGAGAGACAGGGCCAAGTCGAAAAATGGGAGGTCCACTGAGATAAGATTATGCAGAATCTTGTAAGTTAATATTAAATCAAATCTCAATCTCCGTAGTTCCAACAGCTCAAGCCCTGTCCTTGATAGCCGTTCAATGTGACCAACGTCCCGGAGTCCAGGAAGTTTTTTGGTAAACTTACGCTGGACGGACTCAATTAGGTCAATGTCTTTCGCAAGATAGGGGGACCACACTGGTGTGGCATATTCAAGAATGGGCCGGACGAAGACCTTGAATGCCCAAACTTTAATTTTAAGGTTTCCCGATGTAAAACATCTGTTAACAATCGCCAACCGGCGGAATGCCAAAGAACTGATCTTCAAACAGTGAAGGGATGACTTAAGGTCCTTGGAGAGCCAGATGCCTAGGTCCTTGACCTCCTCCACGAATGGCAGAAGTTCTCCATCAAGTTGGTACCTATATTCAGGACTTAAACGACCAATATGAAATGTGTGACATTTCGAGGAAGAAAGTGGCAACTGCCACATTTTAGACCAATAATGAACACGTGCAATTTCCTCACCGAGTGCACTTGAAGGACCTGGTGACACAATTTCTGCTGTGGATTTAAGATCGTCTGCAAATTTTACGCCAAATGGGGAGGTGGATGCCAGAGGGAGGTCATTCAGGTAAACCAAGAAAAGTATAGGGCCGAGGACCGAACCTTGAGGAACACCGCTTGGCACGTTGACCCGGAGCGAGAGTGTTTTCTCAACTATTACCTGCTGGGAACGATTTTGAAGAAAGGCAGAAAGCCAGTTTAGAAGATGGCCACCAATTCCGCAACTGCTAAGTTTAGCCAATTTGCGATGAACAACCGATTCAAAAGCTTTTTTAAAATCAAAGTATACTACATCACTAGGGGCTCCAGCGTCCAATGCAGAAGTCCACCGGTCAAGGACCCACAGAAGTTGATGCGTTGCTGACCTCCCAGGAAGAAAACCGTACTGATCTTTACCAATAATGGAAAACTCGTCCAAGAAAGCTAAAAGCTGTTCACGGATGACTGACTCCATAACCTTGCATGCAACGCAAGTAAGCGCAATTGGCCTATAATTTTGTGGGTCAGACGGTGAACCTTTCTTAAAAATAGGCACAACAATGGCACGTTTCCAAATGTTCGGTAATGCGCCCTGTTCAAATGACAAAGAGAAAAGTTTAGTTAATGGGTAGCAGATTTCGGTTGAGATTAGCTTTAGTAGAGAGGAAGATATGCCGTCGGGCCCACAAGATGTGCTTGGCTTAATATTAGTCAAAGCCGAAAGCACACTTCGTTGGTCAAAATTTATCCAACAACAGTCCCTATGGCAAGTACTTGACTGTGGTCCTGGTAGGTTCTGATTTCCGTCATCAGAAATCGTATTCGACGCAAAAAACGTGCTTAAGACATCTGCCTTTGATTCATTATCAGTCAGAAACCCACTTGAAGTTTTAAATGGAGGCAAGGATCGTGCGGTCTTGCTCATCCTACGGTAGAATTTGAAGAGACTAGACGAGTTTCCCTCTCTTATTACTCGTCGCTCAGTTTCGGAGTGCCACGCCTCAACCATACCTGAATAAGTCTTTCTTACCATCTTATAGGCTAAGAGAGACATTTGGTCCGGTTTTGCCCTGTACTGTCTCCAGAGTTTAAGCTTCTGGCGTCTCAATTTCGTAATATTTAATGGTGTTAGGCTTTTTGTCCTGCTCCCAACTTTGATGGGGCCGCGACAATGGGTAATAAGGCCTTCAAGTATGTTGGAAAAACAGTTCCATGCCTCTTGTATAGATTGATGGGATGAAAATATAAGATCATCCCAATTCACATCCCTAAGTGATAATTTAAGCAGCTGGTAATCTAATTTTCCAACCTTGGTAGATTGTTTTTCATGGTCATTATTGGAATAGAGACCTTGGGAAAGATTTATTTTAAAAGTAATCAAACAATGATCACTGTTACCAACATGTGGGCCCACCTGGAGATCATACAGCAATCGGTCATCATCTGTAAAAATAAGGTCGAGTATGCGACTTTCGCGAGTTGGTCTATCGACTCGCTGTGTTAAACCAAGAGGAGCAATCAATTCAAGGAAGAGACGATGATGCGGGTCACTGGCTTGGGTTAATTCCCAATTTACAGTTGAAAGGTTGAAGTCGCCCAAAATTATGTTGGAATGCCCTGTGCTCAAGGAATCAGCTAGATACTGGCAAACCCCCTCAACAACTGCATCAGACCTACTATCAGGGAGATAACAGAGAGTGAAATTTATATTTGCCTCAGGTAGGGATATCACCATTCCCTCAACAACCGACGAAATATCAGTTAACACCACAATGATCTCCACACGGTGATGGCGTGGTAAGTTGCAAAGGTCGCCTTCTGGAAAAGTTGAGATGTAAGTGCAGCAAGGTTGCGTATTTCTTCGGGGCTTGCGTCTGCGGAGAGTTTTTCGCACAAGGCGTTAACGGCCGTATTCAAGGCATCGGATTGGGATCCTGCCCGCTGGCTAAGACGAAGGCACTTGTCATTCCCAATTTCGGCTTTCTTGGGAATGGAGAGAGCAGTCCCGAAGTTCATTTTGACTTCGCTGCAGAAAAATTCGCATTCGGAATGTGTGTAAAAGTTCTGTGGGTTCGTTGCGCCGTCCCCGAAGGGGCGGAAGAAGCTGTTTTCACGGCCAGGGCGAGGGGCTGGTGGGTCCTTGTCAAGGATGAGTGGTTCGCCTTTGCCAAGAAGAGATCCTTCGTTACGAAGGAGACAAGTGAGGAGTGTTGTTGACTGGCCAAGTAGGTCGCGAGGTTTGGCATCGTTGTCCCGAAGGGTGAAACCGAATCCGGCTTTCAGACCTCTGTTGATGACAGGGGCGTTTGTAGATTGCGTTGGCTTGAATAGGAAGCAGTCGGGTACAGTCTCTTCGACCGTCTTGAGAAGGGTTGCCAGTGGCAGTGTTGGGTCTTCGGCAGGGTCATCCGGAAAGTGGATATGCTTGTCGGTCGGTAAGGCAGCAGGCGAAGGAGACGCGTGCGTCGGTAGTGGGACCGAGATAGGAGCCGTCCTGGTAAGAGAAGTTGCCCTTCGCTTCAAAGCGCTGGTAGGAGGAGACGGGGCAAGGCGTTTATTTCCTTCATTGCTCAAAGAGGAGGCAACCCAGTCCTGGGTGCGGGTGTGTCGGGTCGAAGACGTGCACGATCGGGTTGACTTTCAATTTCCGTACGGCGTCGTGAACAATGTCTTGAACTTCACTGCGGTAAAGCTGATTCCCTTGCGGGAAGAATTGGATGAAAGGTCCGAAGGTGAGTTGCGTGCAAGCGAACGAAGGCCGGCCGTCGCACGGCGGAGATTTTTCTTTCCTTCGCTACTTGAAGATCTAGACGAAGGGAAGAAAGGTCCAAGGGGGCCGAAGGCGGAGTCCGTTGGCCAGCTTGAATAGGAGACTCCGAAGGGGCCGTGGCATCAGTGAAGGGGGCTTCGGTGAAAGGGGCCGGAGGCGAAGGACCGCAGGCGAGGTCGAGAGCAGAACCCCATCTGGCTTTGAGTGCGAAGGGGGTGAGAGCACGAGGGATCTCAGCCAATTAAGCGGGAGCTTCGGAGGTGGCGGCCATCATCGGTCTTGAAAATTCAAATTCCAAAACGAAAGGAGAACCTTAAGAGAAGTGACGCACAGACGTACTTCAGGAGGAAAATTAATGCTGAAAGTGTCCACGCTCTCGCTTTTATAAGGGAGGACCGCGCCGCGCATGCGCTATGGGATATGCAAGCAGGCGACTGCGCACCGAACGAAACTTCCAGCAGAACATCACATTCGAGGAATGTAATGCTAAAATTATCAGGTTTAAATGTTTTGGCACTAAAGAAACTTAATTTGCCAGCCCCCAATGCCCGGCCGGCTGAAAATTGTTTCTTTTGCCTAAGGAAAATATACCTAACCTGTTAATTTGATCCTCGCAATGCTGCGTTTTGCTGGAGGTTTTTTAGTTGCTTGTAGCTACTAGCGCAGTAACCCGATCGCGCATGCATGGGGCGAAGTCCTCCTCTATAAAAGCGCTTTTGCTCGACCGGCAGGTAATTCATTTTGGCCTTTACATTCTCGCAGCTTGAATTTAATTGTGATGGCATGGTGCCATTGCCATGGTAACGACGCTACATGGATTCGTTAAATGCGACATCGTTTGAGTAAATGCTTGCAGTCTTATGATATGTGGCAATAAGCTAAGAGTTCCTCCTGACGTAACGGTTTTCCCAGTCTCTTCTGAACTTTTACTGACTTTTACTGACTCTACTAGCCAGCAGAGCTAACGCGGCTGCCATGTTGGAATTTCGGATGATTGCTAGCTTCTAGCTGCGAGAATACAAAGCCGAGTTGGTACATAAGCACCCCCTTACTTAGTGTAGCTATAATCAAACGTGCTGGGGTGACAACACAAGTAGTATAAAAGTGTCGTACTAGCAAGGAAGTGACATCACGATCCAAGATGGCGTCGGTTTCGGTCTTTATTGGCAACAGTAAACAATTGTTTGTTGACGTCATAGGCACAACCTAACATGACGACGACAGTAGCGCCACCAAACGTGTATAAAAGGTATATAAGGCAGGATGGTGATGTGTTCATACAACGTTTTGTCTCAAGATGACTAATAATTTGTACACAACTGATGGGAGAGAGAAAACCTTTGAAGGAAAATGGATGTACACGGGCTCCTTAGAATCGAGGAAAATGGCCGAAGCCAGATTTTTTAGATGTCAAGATGAGGTTGATATCATGTTCGAAGCCGTGGACTGTGTCATGTGTACTTATTGCGAGGTGAGGTTGCGTAGTTGGACACCTGGACAAGATCTTTTAGGTATTCATAAAAAGGAGTCGGCTTAGTGCTAATTTCTAGACAGTTTCCAAATGGAAATTACTTCGTCAAAGATGAAGAAAAAGATCTAGATGGACAAGATGAGTGTGATTGTAATTGCAGCAGCCCTTGGGTACGCTCGACCAGACCACGCTAACGGGACTACTATATAACGGGAAGTAAGGGTGGAGCAACGTCAGGTACAGCAATCTCAACAATGGAGTTACGTAAGAAACTTTATGATATGTGTTAAAGTTGGTGTTTTAACACTTGATGTGTAATTTGAATCAATCGCATGACGTCACCATGACGTCACGCATGACGTCACGTGTCAAGATGTCTGGATGAAAACTATGTATCTGATGATGTAACTTTAATATCAAATTGTATAGATCTTGAGACATTTTGAAAATCATTTAAGTAAACAATGGTGTGGTGTGTGGTGTCTCCTTACCGCTCGATGCTACACTTAAATGCTTTTGTTGAACGGAACATGTCGCTAAATGTAACCTGATAGTATCAATAAAACGTCTGTTAACTGACTTCCGTGTTCATTAGTCTTTCGTAGTGAGAGCTGTTGGCACGAGTCCAAGGACGATTCGTGTGTGACGACACAACGTAACCATTCACAAATGACGTCACTAGTGAAATTTTCACATGGAGCCTTTCCAAAGAAGTTTCTAACCCTAACAAAATTGCTTGGACAATGCTTTAAAACAAATTGTCCAAACATTGTGTTCTATTGTTTGGTAAAGTTTGTTGGTAGTTCGAAAAATGACTAAAAGGAAGTCACCAAAAGATGTTGGCAGCTAAAAATCAAAATATTGATTTTACAATACGTCGAAAAGGATGTGCAATCGCTTCAAGAATATAAAGGACTGTACCTAACAAAAGAGGTGTGATTTTTGAAGTGTTAAAAAGTGATCTGTAAATTGAAATCATGCAATAACGTCGCAAATGTTTAGTGCAATCTTACACAAGTAAGTGTATTTTTTTTGTCAATCACGAGTGATTTCTAAAACGTAGTGTTCGCGCACTACGCAATAGCACACGATAAAAAGTAACAATTCTCTGAAACGTGTGCATGTAACAGCATGTGAGCTCCAATAGAAAAATTCAATTATAAAAGTTGTCATTGTGCAACAGGAAAGGACGTGTGAGCAGGAGCATACTGGCCATACGGGAAAACAGGAAGTTTCCCGTGGGGCTTATGGTCCGAAAGCCTGTCGGTGGCCTATTGAAATTCTTTCATGATGACCGATTTGTACGAAATGCCACAAGAGAGGAGCCTATGTTAAACATTTCCGGTGCTTAAATGGCCCTCCCTGTACGCCCCTGAGTGTGTGTAGTTAATACGTCATTACAAGTGGAAGTATTCAATAGTCAACATAAAAATGTGGATGAGACGACAAGTATGCAAGCAAATAAGTAAAGTTATGGTAAGCAACACCCAATCACAGACGAGCGACCAATAAACTCTTCGAAGCAAATTTATACTGTTTGTCATGGTTCTCATCGTCTACCTGAGTGTCGGTCTGTTTTCTGTAAATTACGGACAGATACATGAATGGATTTGAAGGAAATTATGTAGAAGAATCTAGTAAACGAAACTGTTGTAAAGTACTTATTTTAATTTAACAAATGGTTCTGCATGTTGTTGGCAAGCAGTCGGTGGGTCACGAAAGCTGAGTGGTGACAAGGCACGAGCTACCGACTTGAAGAAGCTGATGTGAAGAAGGTGACTATTACGTGTCAGATGTAGTACCCCCCCCCCCCACCCAAACCCACCAGGACCTGGCCCACCCACCCAGGGTCACAGTCTCTGCCCCAACGCTCACGCTGGAGCGGCCGATTATGACATGTGTTTGTTGTTTCTTGTCTCCAATGATGGTCCGTTCCCACCCCGGACCCGACCCTCCCATCTAGGGCCACGGGCTCTGCCCCGACAAACCGCCGGAGCGGCTGCAGGCACCCCGGGATGGCCACAACGCTCCGGCGGGTGGTTGGGGCAGAGGGCCCGGGCGATCGTGGTGTGGCTGCGCGGCTGCCTACTACCACCCGCAGGATGCGGCTTCCGGGGTGGCTGCTCCAGCGGGTGGACGGGGCAGAGACCGTGACCCGTTACTGGAAACCTAACAGAAAATATAAACCATTGACTGCAGATCGAGCTAATCGAGCTTGTATCGACACGCAAACCGATAGTCATTTCAATAATAAATTGTGTCATCGTACAAAAACATTTAAACTTGACCGTTGGTAAAGAGGGATAAGATACATCATGGTACGAGAAGATGTCAGTAGAAAATTTAAAATGTAAAAATACCGTAATATAAGAAACACGGTTACGAGAACTCTACAAACATCACTCTTTTTTACCGGCTCTAAGGACGACTTCGACTCGGACGTAGATATCGTTAGCGATGAGGAAGACGAGGAGAAGACGAGAGTCGCTGTCTGGATCCAAGCCCAAGCCGAAGTCAATGCGGCTAAGAAGGCTGAGGAGGATGCAAAAGCATCCCATAGATACGAGTTGATGAAGACCGACAGAGAAGACTGCAGAATCCAATCGCATGGGAGGAGCAAAGAAAGGTGAGAAAGAGAGAGGTTGAGTGTGAGCGGTACGAGGCACTACCCCCAGCGAAGAAAAAGTGTAGAGTCGAAGAGGAAGGGCATAGACGGACAACCATGGTGGAAGACAAATCGTTGGAGTTGAGAAAGACGAACGCTGAAAGAGAGAAATCAAAACGTACACAAATGACGGAGCAAGAAAAGCAGGAAGAGTAGGAAAAGAAATGCTGAAAGAAAGAAATCAAAACGGACACAAATGACGGAGCAAGACAAGCAGGAGAGTAGGGAAAGAAATGCTGAAAGAGAGAAATCAAAACGGACACAAATGACGGACAAGAAAAGCAGGAGAGTAGGAAAAGAAATACTGAAAGACAAAAATCAAAACGGACACAAATGACGGAGCAAGGAAAGCAGGAGAGTAGGAAAAGAAATGCTGAAAGACAGAAATCAAAACGGACATAAATGACGGAGCAAGAAAAGCAGGAGAGTAGGAAATAAATGCTGAAAGACTGAAATCAAAACGGACACAAATGACGGAACAAGAAAAGCAGGAGAGTAGGAAAAGAAATGCTGAAAGAATGAAAGCAAAGCGTACGGCAGAGAAGAAAGAAAAATCGTAAGCCCTCCCACCACTTCTCTACATGGTGCGGTCGACTATACCATCGGGGACTTCGTGAGCCCTGTCAGATAATGATGCCTGGGCTGAATCACGTTGGAAAGTCTGCCGTACCCTTACCCAGTCCCATCCCACCCTCTCTTACCTTACCTTTCCTTTCCTTTCCATCCTAAAACCTCGTCCAGTGTGTATACATGTGTGAGTGTATGTATGAATGAGTGAGTGGGTAAAATCGGCATTAGTAATGTTTACAAATCAACCTCTTGGCTAATGTCGGTCCTACACGTGCACTTTGAACTGTAACAAAGGAAACGTTCTGCTTTTTAAACCCCACCATTTTACCGCCCGTAGGGTAAGAAAGCCACGTACAGTTCGTCAACGGAGCTTGGGCTCTCCTACCAATTCCTTTCGGTTAAAAGAAAAAACAAATATCCAAAA
>JAHWFP010176337.1:19414-43007 GCA_023313725.1 Lithobius niger | reverse complement strand
CCCCCCCCCCCTAAGTTTTTGCTTAGGGCAAAGGGAGACCTACCTTATGTATTACTCAGTACCCTCTAAGCCTGCAATAAGGTTTATAAAGTTAGTTCAAGTCATTTATTTTAGACATAAAAATAAAAACACACTTTCACAAACCGTTCCTAATTTACTTTTCCTTGGTCCAATTTAGCCAAGTCTCAAATTTAAAGGCAAAAGCTACGGAAAAACAGGTTCATAACAAAATTATTGCCTCCTGGGAACTAATGTCAATGCCCAGTCTCAAAAGCTAAAATCATGGAACAACACAAAAATTCACATTTAAACTGCTTCTTGCCAGCGTGATTTAAAAAAAGTTCATTGCTTTGCACCATACAATTCCAAGTTCATAAAATGCGACTGGAGTTCCTGTCACTCCTCACATTAATGGCTTTCTCCTCCTCACCAGGTAAGTTTGTTTTCTTTTTATACTGCACTTTAACGGCTTCTCACCGGAATGACGTTAATTGTCTTTTTTCAAAGGATCCTCCTCCACTGAGCTGTCCAGCTCCATGACATCTTCCGAGCACAACAAGAATTGTTCGTCACACTCACCCTCCTGCATGGCAGCCAACTCTCGGATTCTTTCATCCAGCTCGTCACCTTCCTTGCTAGTTGATGGAATTGCATCTGGTGTTCCCGTGGTTGGTCCCAATACCTTTGAAGCTGCAGCACCGGTTGTGCCCTCTGTGGACGCTGTAGGAATTACTTTGGTGAAGGGAACCCCCCACGGGTTCTCCATCGGTTCCAGGACATCATTGAAGAATTGGTGACGTACCACAGTTGCTGTTGGGTGGTCCTCCTTGCCCAACTGAAGCTTGTAAGATTTTAACTCTCGGGCCCAGTGATCTTCGGATTTCGTGGCTGTGGCTCTGGAGAAGAAGCACTTGCGTCCCTGGGCCCCGGTCCATACTTGGGCCCCGACGTGCTGGGTGCGGACTGTTGTAGTCTGTGACGATTTGTCCGCAAATCTGGCCTTCTTGTTTCCATCTCCTCTGTCCCATGACTGGTGGCGCCTCTTGCTTCCCCGACGAACATGGCAGGCCTTAGAGTTCTTCTCTGGAGCTTGAGTTTTCTCCCCCTTTGGCCGTCTGTCGTCCCCTACACTTTCGGCGTCAGCCTTCTTGTTCATCTGCCGCTTGGCCTTGCGACTTTGCCTAGGTGGTGGTGGAGGTGGTCCCTTCTCGTCCTTCTTCTTTGGTGGTGACCCCTTGTACGAGCCGTACCCTGGATTCCCTCCTGACGCCATCGTTTTTTCTCTTCTGAAATGTGTTGACTTGAAAAAACGTTCTTCTGTCCGCCGCCAAAATTTACCGGTGATTTTCTGCAGTGTACACCTCTCGCCACGTCTCGAAGAGCTTGCAACGGATGTTGCTGATGTACTGCCACCGCAGCGTGTGATTCTGGACCCGGTTTGACCCGGTATTTATGCCAGGTCGGCGTGCCCTTCTCCCACAGGTCCGCCATCACGTCATATCCTAGCTGTGTTCCTGCGTCTCTGACCAGCAGATCCGTTTTCTACACAGCCGGAAGTTACGTATGCATCAATCGTCTCCAATTTCCGAATAGCAGCAACATTTTTATTTCGACTTCCGATTTGCCACGAGCCGGATTGCAGCAGACTTCACAAGTCAGGTAATCGAAATTTTTGTTGTTAACTATACCTTTATTGCAAACAAATTGTAGCGTGTGCGTTTAGGAGTAAAAAAAAAGGTTGTGGAGTTTATAAACTTGAGAAAATTTGACCTACGTCCAATTTCCCCACTCCGCCGTTTTTTTTTTTCTTAAGATCAGGTGAAATTGGCCATCGCCCGTTTCTCCCGTTCCCTATCCTAAAAATCGCTTTGGATTAAAGGAGAGGAGGAACCTCCGCTCCCCCCCCCCCCCCCCCAAATTTGTTGCAAAAAGGTGGATTTTGGACGAAAATACATTTGAATCTGTATTTGTGCATGAATTCTGTGTCTGACCCCCATGCCGTGATATAGACTGTTCTAGACCATATTTTAGCATGATAAGTCCGCAATAATAATTCCCTGGTCTCTGGTATCATACCATTGCATGGTAATCCGTACCCATCCATCATTATTACATAAAAATCTTGCGATTTTCTTGGTCTGTAGGCTTTAGACCGACCTAGGTGCGTTAACACAGAGAAAAAAAACGGAAAATCAGAACTTGTTCGCTCTCCGCCCCCCCCCCTCGTTTTCTACCTTTTTCTCAGGTTGTACGATTGAGCGGGTTTGTAGCGGTTTACTGATTCCATTTCTCGTGTCCTAGGAATAGCTTTCTTTTTTGAGGGTGTGGGCACAACTGGTAGGGGTGTGCCCTCCGGAAAAAAGTAAGGCTTGAGCTGTGAAATGTTGAGAGGGCCGATTTCTCTCCCATCTCGAACGTCACGTAGCATGAATGTTTTTTCGGATTTTTGTGCCGAAATAACAAACGGCCCAGTCCATTTTGGCGCGAGAGCAGAAGTTACTCCCCGTGCCGCATTACTGAGTGTGTGTGTGCGGCGAACGACAAATTGTCCTACTTGTAATGTAAGAGGCCTATGCCGTTTGTCATAATAGACCTTTTTCTGTGCCCTAGATGCTTTCATAGACTGTTTCGCCAGTTTATACATCTCAGAAAAACGCTGCACGATTTGCATTTGAACCTCGTCCAAGTCGCGTGTTTTTGCGGGGAGCTGTCTCGTCGTTAGTTGAGCAAGCTCGAGACCCCACGGACCAGTCGGGTTTCGTCCGATGTTCAATTCACTGGGTGTAAATTTACTAGATTCGGACACAGAACTTCGCATTGCAAAAGCGAATTCCTGCAAATGTAAATCCCAATCACGGTGCGATGACGTAAAACACCGTAACATGTGTTTTATTGTCTTATTATGGCGCTCCGTAATGTTCGATTGAGGATGGTAAGCCGAGGCATATTGAGTTTTGATTCCCCAGTCTCTCCACAGGCTTTTCCAAATGTTTGCTATGAAACAAGGGCCCGAGTCACTGTAAATACGGTCGAAAAAACCCCATTTTAAGACCACATCTTTGACACATTCCGCCACTTGTTTAGCTTTTGCAGTCCTGAGTGCATACAATTCTGGCCAAGAACTGAATTCATCAATGACTACCAGTATCCAGCGCCGCCCTCTTGGGGTTGTTGGTAACAATCCCACAAGGTCGACCGAGACACGTTTCCAAGGGGCATCAGGAGGATCCATTGTGGTCAGGAGCCCTGCAGGTTTCGAAGTTTCAGTTTTGCAAGTCTGACACTTCTCACAGCTGCGAACGAACTCTACAATATCCTTCCTCATGCCAATCCATCCCACCAATTCTTGCATCCTTTTCAGAGTTTTGAATACTCCAAAATGGCCGCCCAAAGGTGAAGAATGAATTGCAGCAATCGCGTTGTGACGTAGCGACTTCGGTAAAAATGCTTTGAAACATGTATTACCTTCAACCACATCACGAACGTTACGTGAAACATAGGCTTTACATAAGATCCCGTCACGCAGACAGCATCTCCCAGGTTTGGGGCTGTCTCCGTCCACAGCTAAATGCATTTTAGCTACATTACCAAGCTTGGTAATCTGGCGCGATGACCAAGGGTCACCAACCTGCGCCTTACGGATATCATCCAGACTTGGAAATCCGCTGGGTCTCTCAGTTACCTTTACGCGTTCCACCTTACAATCTATGTTCAGTATGGGGCCTTTAGATTCGTCCTCATACATCCTAGAGATTGCATCTGCCACCTGGTTTAAGGAACCTTTCTTGTAACGGATTTCAAAATCCATTCCCTGAAGTTCAAGAATCCATCTTGCCAGTCTTCCTGAAGGCTGTTTCAAGGACTTCAAGAACGAGAGAGCACTATGGTCTGTCTCGATCAGAAACGGAGCGTTTTCTATGTAAGGCCGAAATTTTCTGACGGCATACATGACCGCACCCATTTCTTGCTCAGACACGCAATGTTTTTTTTCGCAATCTGTCAGTTTCCTGCCAGCGAATGCTATTGGTACGAGCCCACGTCCTTCGACGTGTTGCGAAATGACCGCCCCAAAACCTGTTCCCGACGAATCCGTCGAAATTTCAAAACGTTTGTCCAGGTCTGGTAGTGCTAAAACACAATTTGTTAAACTGTCTTTTAATTGTTGCACTGCGTCTGAGTGTGTTTGTTTCCACTCCCAGACGGCGTCTTTCTTTAACAACTGATAAAGACTTTGTGCTTTGACGTGAAAGTCTCTGATGTAAGCCTTATAGAAGCCCATCATTCCTAAATAACGTCTAAGCGACTTTAAGTTGCGAGGCTCTGGAAAATCCTTTATCACCTGTACCTTCTCTGGCAAGGGTGACATTTCTTGAGGACGAATTAAGTGCCCAAGATAGGAAATTTCCTTTGCACAAAAGTGTGCCTTTTTTAGATTTACTGTCATTCCAGCTTTTCCTAGCCTGTCCAGTACATCTGCGATGTGTAACAGATGAGATTCGTAATCCATTGAGTAGATTATCAAATCGTCAACGTAGCACATCGTATGGGAGTACATAGCATCCCCCAGAGCCAGATCCATGACCCTTGAGAATGATGCAGGCCCATTACAGAGCCCATATGGCATTTTTTTAAACTGCCACGCCCCCATATGGCACCGAAAACAGGTGTACTTCTTGCTATCAGCTTCCATTCCGATTTGCAAGAACCCTGATTTCATGTCCAGAACTGTGAACCACTTAGCTTTACCAAGCATTGCAAAAACCTGGCTAGCATTCGAGGTTGGCTGCGAGTCTTTTACAGTTTTGGCGTTTGCCAATCTGTAATCTATGCAGAATCGTTTAGCCCCCTCCTCACCCTTTTTCGGGGCAAGACAAGGTACAGCTCCCCAAGGTGACACTGAGCGCTCAATGACGTCATCACGAATCCACTCCAGCATTTGTGATTCAATGATTGCTCTAGTCTCCTTGTTTACTGGTCGAAGTGGTAACCGAATTGGTCGTGTTCCCGGTTCCATTTCAATCTTGTGTTCGTAGAGATGTGTGCTGCCTCGTTTAGATGTTAAAGCATGTTTATATTTGTTTAAACACCTTCTAAGCTGCTTGCGTTGTGCATTAGAACAGTGAGCTTCTTGGATTTTTTTCTCCAAGATTTCATCATCCTTCACACGTTGCTCTCTCTCCAAACTTACATCAAGTTGCTTTAGTTGTTCAGTTTTCGTCTGCCCAACTTTAGCAAAAGGGATTGTTTCCTGCTCTTCAGAACCAATGCGCCAGCCACCTTGTTTAATGTCTGGTACAAGTCCTGTTTTAGCCATGAAGTCCCTTCCTAGAATTACAGAATCAGCTGCATTTTCCAAGACTAAAAAAGTTTGCTGAGTACTGTAACCACCAGGCCACCTGATCGTCGATCTCATATATCCATCACCTTGGGTTTTTCCGGCCGCCAAGATAAATTGGATACAACAATCCCTGCGCCACTTTACGCCCTTTGCCTGCAAAGTACGTGCTGTAGCGCCGGAAATAATCGTCGAACTGGCACCAGTGTCGATCAAAGCTAAGAATGGTGTGCCTGCCACTTTAACATTAATTAAAGGTACATTGCCACCCTTAGTTTCCTCGTCTAGACCTTTGAAAAGCTGAACATTTGGTGCAAAAACACGTTTTAGCGTGCCTCTCCAAAGTCCTGCTTTTGCTCGCCAATCTACGTTCTTTCCGGTCGCAACCTTGTTTAACCAGGTTAACGACCGTTTTCCCCGTTTTTTGGCTTTTTCGGACACCTATTTGACCTGTGTCCGGTTTCCTGACAAGTCCAACAAACGCCCTCAAAAGGTTTCTGTTCCTTTTGTTGTTGTTTTCCTGTCTCTTTTGTAGCACTAGCCTTTTGTACATTTGCTGCCTTTGGGGCTGCATTTGCACTGCTAGTACCACTGGTACTCTGTACCATGCCGTACCGACCTGCTCTGTACCCTCTCGGGTCTAAAGCGGCCATTGATACGGGTTCGACGCCATGAAACCCGGTTGACGGTTGTGCACGCGTTTGGTTCACGCGAAACACCGCCTGCCGGATGTCGGGTTGTCTTTCCTGCGCTACTTGTGCGTAGCTCCGCCAAGCCAACCTTGGTTCTACCGACAGGGATGAGTCGGGCGGCGGCCGGTAGGATCTCTGGGCAACCAGTAACCTACTAACCTTCGCTCCTTCTCTCACCAATCCTCGGAGGGTGTCGAACCGTCGACCCTCCAGGTGCTGTCGATAATCAGGGTGCATATTTTTCATTATGTGCCTAATTTTATCTGAATCAGATGATTTAGGCCACAACCTGTCAAAATACCCACTGATTGCTTGGGCATAACTGGAAAAAGGTTCGTCAGGTGCCTGAGTCCTTAATTCCAATTCTCGTTTTAGGTCGTCTTCAAAATTTGGACCTTCAAATTCCAAATTAAAGTCTTCCACAAACGCTTCCCAAGTCCTGAAAGGTCCGAAAACCCTGAACCATCGTTCGGCCTCACCTTGCATGGCGAGGGGAATGATCGTTCGTAACACGTACGAATCTGCAAGGCCTAATGCACAAACGTACATGTCTAACCGTTGCAAAAATTCACTAGGCGATTTTTCATCGGCATGCCCCGTGTAAACTGGCATGTCGACTTTCGGAGCCTTCACCTGGAAGCCTTGAAAAGGGTTCCGTGCAGAGGTGTGCTCTGAAAAATCGTCGTGACGACCATAGGTTTCACCCCTATTGTCATCTGTGCGGCCAGTCCGACTGTGGGTTTACTCTACCCCCAGTGTTTCTTTGCCTTTCTGGCGACTCATCGTATTCATGTTGAGGCTCGCGTCTCCTCCACATGTCTACTTCCGGTTCCTGGTGTACCGGTTGTCGCCAGTTTACACGGTTACCGCACGTAGTCTGATCCACTGTGTCGGGGTTTGCTCCCTGTGGTTCACGGGCTACGAGGATTCCGTGCTATTCTGCCTCTCTCAACAGTGCGATTTTCTCGTCTGTTAAGGGCAGAATGGTTGGGGTGACATGCCCTCCTCACGTTCTCGTTCTGGTGAGAGCCAGTTCGAGGTTGTGAGGTGACATTCACACCATCTCGGCTAGCAATAAAACAGTTTTCCAGCTGTCTCATCACATTTTCCCGAAAGTCTTCAGGTGCTGGGCAGTGTTCAGCCCAATTACGAAAATTTGCGTGAAACGTGTCATTTCCACGCGTATTTTCTGCATCTGAACGTTCTAGGATGGGAGGTGACAAGCTTCTTTCTGAGCCCGAAAATTCAGGCGCAAAAAGGTCATCATCATTTCCCCAAGAATCATCCAAATCCTCTCCTAAGTCTTCGACTAAGGGTGCATTTCTGCTTTCCCCAGTTCTCGCCCGTTTTCGTGAATTTTCCATGGCAGGATTTTTCACTAATTTAGGCGTGACAAAGAAGGTATTCTTCGCTCAATTACAAGCCACGAAACTCGTAATTTTCACTGGTTGAAAAAAAAAATTTTTAGCGTTCCCGCTTTTTTTTTTTCTCTGCGAAATGCCTCTTCAGTCTGGACCCCTTCTAAGGTTTATATCCACACCTACTGCACTTCAATTTAAGTCTGTTTTGCTTCACAAACCTAAATTCTTAAGATACTAGCCAAAATGCTTTCAAAATAATGAGGACTCAGTTAGCTCACTACTGATCAATTTGACTTTCTCCCGTAGCTTCAAAAGTGTGCTCCTTCACTTTTTCAGCCCTTACAAATATCTGTGTAGCGTTTTTATTTCACTACTCAGTGTTTTGTGAACATCTTTATTTTCTTTTCAGAAAATTGGTGACTTTATTCGAGCCGTCCTTTACCATCGGGAAAGAATAAAGTGCGGTTCATTGTAAATCTCGCCGAGTCTACAAATTACCTCCCAGTTTTAACGATTTTATTCACTTGCGCAAAAAAAAACGTGGTTACCATTTTATCATAAACCGGAAGATTTCAATGATAAAAAGAATACCCAAAGTTGGTTTGTCGTATTCCGTAGCTTTTAACTCTCGAAATATAACCTCCCCAACAATTTTAGCTTGTTAATTTTTCTCCCGACTAGGTAAGAAAAATTTTGCCAAAATCATCCGCACACGATTTTCTATTTCATGCTTATTCCATCCCGAAGGTTTGGAAGCATGAACTTGCCTATCCCGAAGGTTTAGGTTCAAATCACGGCAGGCCCCCAAAATATGTGACGTACTCAGGGAGTAGACGATTGAATTCAAGAATAATCTCAAGCCCAATTTACTCCTTACTGCATAGCTAGGGGACTATGCACTGAGAACACATATTAGGCATAAAACACAAGTTTAGGAGCTTGGTCTTATCCTGAGCTGAGTCCAGGGAGACAACCTTTCGAGTTGTCTGCCCCACACCAAGTCGCTTCCCATGGTTCCTGCCCTCGTATTTATGCGTGGGCCAGAACAATAGAAGTCGCCTGAGGCATTACGTTGCGTAACCGCTAGCAGGTTGGAGCCGGCTCTAACTGGTTTTGAACAATAGAGTAGCCTCGTTCCCGGCTGTTGGCGTTCGGCCAAGTTCCGGTGTAGACGGAAGTTGACAGGACGCCAAGCAGCTCATGTAACTGCAAGGTGCACCGTGTGCGTTCACACAAGGTGCGCCCTGCTATTCATAAATAGCGTGTTACAGACCAACAAATTATCGCAGATGAAGCTAAAAGCGTAAAATTTGGTACACAAATCAGTACAAATCGAACTAGCTATGGAACCCCTTCGAGATTCTCTCCAAGCCCCCTGCCCCCCCCCCCCCCCCCCATGTTTCCTCCCTAAGGCCTATATAACCAAAATTCTTGCAAATTTATGCTTAGCAGATAGGACTAGCTATAGAACTCCCATGAAATCTCCCCTAAGTTCCCACAGTGCTCCTCTCTCCCCACATGCTCGCTCCATGAGGCTGAAACTCGACAAATTTTTGCTGATCTTACTAAAAGCATGCATTGCGGTGTACAAGTCATTCTTAGCAGTAGAAATTGAACCAGCCGTGGATCCCCATGAAATACCACCAAAGCCTTCCCCAGCACCCCCACGAAGCATCGATGACCAACAAGTTCTTGCTGAACGCACTAAAACCATGCATTGTAGCATGCATTGGAATCCCATGAAATATCCCTAAGGCCTTCTAGTGCTTCGCTGTGCCCCCTCCACGAGGCTGATGACCAACAAATTCTAGTTCGATTTTTACTGCTAAGAATGACGTGTATACCAAATTTCTTGCTTTTATCTCTATCTGAAATAATTTATTGGATAAGCCGTAGGGAGGAGGCACAGGGGGTGATGGGGGATGGGCCTGTGGGGGAGGGGCATGTCAAGTGGGTTTCAAAGTTAGTTCGATTTGTACTGCAAAGAATAATACTTATGTACCAAATTTCATGCTTTTAGCTCGATCTGCAAGTATTACGATGGTCAAGGCCGAGGGAGGGGGGACAGGGGCACGGGTTGTGTTCGGGGGCTTATTTCATAGGGGTTCCACGGCTGGTTCGATTTGTACTGCTAAGAATGACTTGTGTACCAATTCATGTTTTAGCACGATCAGCAAGAATTTTGTTGGTCAATAACCTTATAGGAGTGAGTTGGAGGGGATGCGGGAAGGGGACTTAGGTGTTATCTGTAGGGCGTTCCATGGCTTGTAAGCTAAGAATGACTTGTGTGCCAAGTGTCATGGCTTTTGGCTGGATGAGCATGATTAGCCCAAATTCTGGCCCGTAACAGCTGTACTAAACCTGGAGAACGAACCAATGAATTGATGCTCGTTTTATAGCTTAAAACGTAGGTGTAAACAAGACCTAGGGTCTTTTCAACGCTATTTTAATGTGACTACAATATTCTTGTTGTTGTTCTTCTTGTTGGGAAATTTTGCTCTCACTCGCCAAGAGAACGAACCAAAGAACCAATTTTCAATTTTATAGCTTAAAATTAAGTATAAAAAGGCTAAGACTCTAATAACAGTTATTTTAAGGTGATTACAATATTTTTGTTGTTGTTATTCTTGCTGGGTTAAGAAGAAAAAAACAGATAGTAGTATTTTAAAACACTTAAGCGTATAAAATACGGATGTAAGCCTTAAAAAAAACGTAAACCTCTAAAGGAACCGATACAAGAAAAACACATGTAAGCCATCAGCGTCGCACTAATACGTGTAAAGGAAGCTCTAGTTTGTTTTTTGGGACGCTGGCGATTCTTTTACACGTATTAGTGCGATGCTGATGGCTTACATGCCTATTTCTTGTATCTGTTCCTTTAGAGCTTTAAGTTTTTTAAGGCTTACATCCGTATTTTATACTCTTAAGCGTTTCTTAATACTAATCATGCTTATGTCCATGCTTTGGCCCATGTTTATTACTTGATGGCAACATACTAACGTGTGTCTAGATTAAGCGTGCGTCAGCTCGTAGACGAGTCATGGCTTGCTCACTTTGTTGTTATTTGTTGTTGTATGCAGTTTGTTTTTCATGCTGCAGGAAGTAGTCGAGGTGACAATTTTCTATTTCGAAACAATTCAACTCGGGTCACGAAGCCCGCTTTTAAGAAATAAATAAATTATTGAAAATTTAATTTAGAAAAGTTTAAGGCTTGGCGTGATTTTGTTTTAAACTGTAAGATTTAAGGTTAGGCCTAAACGAAAACGCGGATCGTTTCATTTTTGTTCTCAACTAAAACGAACTTGTTATACGAACTTACCAAGTTTTCGCTGGCTGATAATACTACTTCCCGCGTGTTCAAGCCTCATTGCACAGTAGCAAAGAGAGTTCTCCTGCGTCGAAATTGTTGGTGCACGGTTGCATGTTTCCCGCGCACCTAAATTATTGCTTCTCAAAACTGGTTGCTTTTGTTATTGTCATTGCCCTAAAAGGGTTAAAGGGACACCCGGCCTGCCTTATAACATTCCGCGTGCCAAATTACAGCTACGCGCAGATCATCATCCGACCAATTACAGTGCCAAGGTCGGCTGGGGTGGTAGCTGCATTCCTCGCATAGCTGCTGTCTCGGTTGGCTTTGTGAATAGTACACGAGACAGAATCAAGTCAACGATTGTGCCGTCACAAACCGGAATGATTCTCGTATTTTAAAATCACAATTTATAATTTTTTAGGCTAGTGTCTTATAATTTTGCTTCGGCGATGTATTTGAATAATTAATTTTAATTTTTACCGCATTAGTCTATTAGATTTTAGATCTCATGGTAATTATTAGAGAATTAATAGATGTACACACAGAGATGAAACGTCATGATTAATGTACGCGCGCAATGCATCATTTAGTGACGGATCGTTAGTAAATAAAGTTACATTATATTCAACAGAAAATCTCCTAGCCGCCACATTTAAAAAATGATTTTTAGCACAGGAAAGACTAACGGTAAGAAAATAGGCCTATGGGGCCGTACTTGATGTGGAGGATCGAGAAAAATGGCGCTGGGAGGTACTTTTGTCGATCCTCCACATCAAGTACGGCCCCAAAGGTCTATTGACTTACCGTTAGTCTTTCCCTTGCTAAAAATCCGTTTTAAAATGTGGCGTCTAGGAGATTTTCTGTTGAATATTGGGGAACTTTATTTACGTTTTTCCGGAACGAATATGATCCTTTGCGCACCTACAATGACCTTGAAGTTTTATATGTGTGTGTGAAGTACTAATTTCAATCGTTTGCTAGTAATTACTATGCGATCAAATATCTAAAAGACTAAATGCAGTAAAAATTAAAATTAATTTTTCCAATAGATCGCCGAAGCAAAATTATAAGACACCAGTCTAGAAAATTATAAATTGTGATTTTAAAATACAACAATCATTCCGGTTTTTGACGACACAATCAATGCGTTCACGCTGGCTTGTCTATTTGGCGCAATGCCTACTGAGACAGTAGATGCATTCTTCGCTACGAAGAACGAAGCTACTGTCTCAGTTGACCTTGGCTATAATAAATGCACGGATACGATCGGCGTGTAGCTGTTATAAGGCAGGCGGAAGGTTATAAGGCAGGCCGGATGTTGCTTTAAGGATCTTATTGATGTGATGTGATGTGATGTGATGTGATGTAATGTTAAAGAAAATAAAGACAGAGAGAGAAAGAAAGGATCCGAATCAGTATAAACCAAAACCCAAAACCTAAAACCAAAACTGGTATAAGAGCAGCCGCCAAGTTTCCAAAAAGGGTCGGCCTTTCAAGGTAGGGATATCATTCAACCAGGTAAAGGCCGCCAAGGTTAATCCTATTAGCCAAGTTAATCGCCCCTACTAATAGTTCGAAAGTTAAATGAAAACTAGAAGATTGCTACTAGCGGTAGCAATCTTCAAGTTTTCATTTAACGTCCAAAGTATTATTCCGTGCGATTAACTTGACTAATAGGATTAACCTTGGCGGCCTTTCCCTGGTTGAATGAAATCACTACTTTGAAAGGCCGACCCTTTTTGGAAACTTGGCGGCTTCTCTCATACCAGTTTTGGTTTTGGGTGGATATCACAACTTTCATAGGCCTGTGAATACAAAGAATTCCACTGTCTAATAGTCACTTGTACTTTTTTTTGTCTGGAGTGTCTATAAATTTTTTAATTCATAATTTTTACGTTTGCCATTGCTCAATTAGCCGTTACACCAGCCAAATGAACACGGTTTGGCTTATTGTATGCCCATGTTTCACATGCTTAAGTTAATTAAACCCGATTTTTGAGAGCACTGGCTAACAAACGATGATTTTCGACATTCAATCATCGCATCCCCCTTCACTTGGGCCTCTCGAGGTTAACGTTAATCATTCAATTCAATCACGAACACATACTACAAATTCACGGAATGGTAAATGTTCATACAGTTCTAATATTCTGATGGCAGACGAAGATTGCTAAAACTAATCAACTCACCAGCTGTTTAAAATTACTCGCCACTTACACTAGACTGCATGAATTACATAAAATAAAATGTCCGCGTCACGTTATTGCGGATACGTTTTCTCCATAAAAAAATACGTTCCCACCTGTGCTGACGATGTGCATTTTGCTTCCTAATCTTCTTTCCAGCAAAATTGTCCCTTTTATCGTCGTGGGCAGATAATTCAGTTTGGATTCGTCTACCGTAAAAAAAAACGACCAAACCTTTGCAATAAAAGATAAAAGATATTCTGTCTCTTGGTAAACCACCTATTTGCAAAAACAGTGCATTCTGACAATTAAGTACTGAAACGATAAGCGTGTAACACTTAAGCATGTTATAATCTACTGTTGGATGACAATACAAACAATGGTTACAACAATAATTTTGCACTTACGAGCCACTTCAGGGCCACGTGCTTCTAGCTGCAACCCCCATTTTAGAAAAAGGGACTTCCCCATATGACGCTTTACCTGTCTGCCGAAATTCAGATCTGGCAACTTTCCATAATGAGCTGTAGTAACTTGATATTTACTATGAGAATTAACATGAGAGGCTGGTGATTAGCTAGTTACTACTACTAGTAACACTCAACGTTATTGAGGACACTATCTCTCTCCATGAAGGACACGTTCCCACATTTTCGTGTTGGCGTTTTCTTCGTTGCTGGACCCAAGACACCTGATTCAAACGATCTATAAAGATTTCTACCGCATGGGGAATTTACACTAGTATGCTGAAATCAGGTATAAGTTGGTTTCAGTTAAAAGACACAGTCTGCTAGTGAAGGCCGCCTTTTTTTCATCAACAATAATTTTTTAACAATCAGATGTCTACAATCGGATGATGTACTAGCGTGTGTCTAAATATTCTACTAAATGGAGTTATATTATTAAGAATTTAGCAGTGAGGGGAGTTAAGATTAATCCACCCAAAACCATAACTGGTATAAGAGAAGCTGCCAAGTTTCAAAAAAGGGTCGGCCTTTCAAAGGAGTGATATCATTCAACCAGGGAAAGGCCGCCAAGGTCAATCCTGTTAGCCACGTTAATCGCACCTATACCATACGCCATGGCTGTTTGCTGTGACATGCATGTCACGTGACTGGGCTAGGCCACTCAGACGGCCAAACAGCCGTTGTTCTCGTTCATCATTGGGTAACTCATGGTGACTTCACGGCAAACAGCCATTGCGCATGGTTTACTAATAGTTCGAAAGTTAAATGAAAACTAGAACATTGCTACTGGCGGTAGCAATCTTCAAGTTTTCATTTAACTTCCGAACTATTAGTAGGTGCGATTAACGTGGCTAACAGGATTGACCTTGGCGGCCTTTCCCAGGTTGAATGATATCACTACTTTGAAAGGCCGCCCCTTTTTTGAAACTAGGCGTCTTCTCTTATACCAGTTATGGTTTTGGGTGGATATCTCAGCTTTCATAGGACTGTGAAAGAACAAGGGATCAGAACGGTTTAATCGTCCCTCTACCTTTTCTGTCTGGAGGAATTTTATGTCTATAAATTTGCTCATTCATAATTTTCACATTTGCCGTGGCCCAATTAGCCGTTACGTCAGCGAAATTGACACGGTTTGATGCTAATTTTTGTTCGCTTCGTTCACTCAATCAGCGCATCCCTCCTCGCTTGGCCCTACCTCGGTTAACGTTAATCATTCAATCACTTAGTTACCATGGTGTTCACGAACACATAATTGTCCCTTTTATCGTCGTGGGGGCAGATAATTAAGTTAGGATTCGTGCACCGTAACAAAAAACCGACCAAACCTTTGCAATAAAAGATACTCCGTCTTTAGTGAACAAAGGGTCAAAGGATTTTAGCGAGCGTTAACCGCACCCGGTCATCGTCGGGCTCTTAGTGAACCAAAGGGTCAAAGGATTTTAGCGAGCGTTAACCGCACCCGGTCATCCGCCCGACGAAGCCCTAAGGCCCTATGTCTGCAACACCCGGAATGGATTCTCAGGAGGTCACCCACCCAAGTACCAATCGGGGCCAATGCTGCTTAACTTCGGTGATCTGACGAGAACCGGTGTTTCCAGCACTGCAAGGCCGCAGACCACCTATTTGCAACAACAATGAATTCTGACAAATAAGTACTGAAACGATAAGCGTGTAACACTTAAGCATGTTATAATCTACTGTTGGATGACAATACCAACAATGGTTACAACAATAATTTTGAACTTACGAGCCACTTCAGGGCCACGTGCTTCTAGCTGCACCCCCCCCCCCCCACCCCATTTTTGAAAAAGGCACTTTCCCAGACGTGGCAACTTTCCCTAATCAGCTGTAGACGTGTCGTTATACCCTACGAGAATTAACATGGGAGCCTGCGGACTAGTTGCTAGTTACTAGTTGCTAATCACCAGTAACACAAATTCATCGTTATTGAGGGCACTTTTTCATGAAGGACACGTTCCCATATTTTCGTGTTGACGTTTTCTTCGTTACTTGACCCAAGACACCTGATTCAAACAATTTGCAAACATTTCTACCGCATGGGGAATTTACACCAGTATGCTGAAATCAGGTATAAGTTGGTTTCAGTTAAAAGACACAGTCTGCTAGTGCAGGCGATTGATTGATTGATTTGTTTATTAAGGCCTCGGCCCGAAGCCACCTGCCCTATTACAACAACTAATCATCACTAACTTACAATCTAGACCAGCTGCACACTGGAAACCCCAGTGCAGCCGCCTTTTTTCATCAACAATCATTTTTTAACAATCGGATGTCTACAATCGGACGATCTACTGTTGCTTGGCGGCGACACATTAACGTGTATCTAGGTAAATAAATAAAAACATCGTAGCAGCTGTTATAGTAAGTTATCTAGACACACGCTAGTGTGTCGCGCCAAGTCAGGCAACAAACATCACAACAAACATCACATCAATTCAATTGTTGAGGTTGTAAACCATTGTAGCGCGACGCCATTGCGTCAGTGTTTTATATCCTGAAACATAGTTGGGCACATTTCAGGTACGGTATTGGGGAAAAATAATAATGCGGTACAAAAACTTAAATAGTGTTGAAATCGAGAGCAATGACCCACCTGACAAAAATTAACTCGTGTAGGAATGCCAGCTAAGCTGCTTTCAATGCAAAATCTAACCCTCAATAACGTTGAAAATGTGTTAAATTAAAATTAAATTAAATTAAAAATAATGTACAGATATACATCTCAAACTATAAAAAAAAAACAAATAAAAAACACAAAAATTAACACAAACGCCTTCATCAGGCCACTCTCCCAAGAGAGGATTTAAAGTCAGAAAGTTTAGAGTTATTCACACACTCCTTCGGCAGGTTATTCCACTCTGTGACAGTTCTAGGGAAGAAGGAGTATTTGAAGAAGTCAGTTGTTGACTGCCAAACCCGAAGTTTAAAATCGTGATCATTTTTGCCATAAAAGTATGGCCTAGCCAACCGATCTTCAGCATTAATGATGGTATTCCCATGCACAATTTTGTGAAGAAGAGTAAGCCTAATGTTAGTTCTACGCTCAGACAGATCCTGTAGGCTAAGGTTTTCCGCCATTAAACTAACACTGGAAAAGGAACTAAAATCGTTCTCAATAAACCTAACAGCTCTCTTTTGCACGGCCTCTAACCTGTCCATATAAGAATGCTGGTAAGGATCCCAAACAGAAGCAGCGTATTCCAGCATAGGCCTGACCATGGTTTTGTATGCAGTGAGCTTGGTAGGTGTAGTGAACCCACGGAGTATCCTACTCAAAAAGCGTAACTGCTTTGAAGCACGACCTGCAATGTTACCTATGTGGGTATCCCAATTTAGGGTGTTATTAAGGGTAACTCCTAGGATTTTCATCTCAGTAACTCGAAGCAGGTTTTCATTTCCAACATTATAGTTAAAAATTACTGGAGTTTTCCCTCGAGTAATCGACATAACTGCAGATTTGAGAGGCTGTATACCCATTCCCCAAGTGGAGCACCAATTACTAACACGATTGATAAGAGTCTGGAGGGTAACAGCATCAAGATGTGTACAGACTTTCCTTAACAAAGTGCTATCGTCAGCAAAACTACTAGCTAGCTAGTCCGCTCATCCCCAAGTTAATTTCCATAGGGTGATTATTCATCGATACCGAGATAACGGGAAGGCTTCCAGCTATGAAATTGGACGAATGGGTGCAGTACAATACGAACTGCGTATCTTTTATGGTTTGGAGCCTGGGGGCGTAACGGTGATGGCGTGGGAGGGCGCGTAAGTACGAAAATATTGTTATAACCATTGATAGCATTGTCTGCATCGTCTTTCATTGTACGGCCAAAGTCCGAACAATGAGAACGTGTATACTGACGTGCTTGCCTAGACACACACTGTTGGTTGTATCACGATAAATCTAAACAACGTTGCAAAGAAATTGTATTCACGTCCAATTCACGAAAATAAACAAACTGTAAAAACAAAGCAAAATAAACAAAGCCAAAAACTGGTAAAGATGCCACCAAGTTGAGAGTGGTTCGGCCCTTCAAAGGAGTGATATCAACACACCAAATCTAACTAAATAAAACAAATTACAACAAAATTAAAACCAAACCAAAAACCTATAAAGAGGTGACCAAGTTGAGAATGATTCGGCCTATAGGCAAAAGGTAGTAGCAAATTGTCGAAAACCAATTTTTTGTTGACGTGGCACTTTATTGCACATTAGCACGGTAGTGGAGTTGAGTCAATACGCAATTAAAAAAAAGGAGAGATATCATATCAAAAACCAAAACTAGTAAAAGGGGCCGCCAAGTTCCGAATGGTTCGGCCCTTCAAAGGAGTGATATCAACACACCGAAACATTCGCCAAGTTAATCGCACCGCTTAATAGTTTGAAGGTTAAATGAAAACTAGAACATTGCTACTTTCGGTAGCAATGTTCAAGTTTTTATTTAACGTCCAAAGTATTATTCGGTGCGATTAAGTTGGTGAATGTTTTGGTGGGTTGATATCACTCCTTTGAAGGGCCGAACCATTCGGAACTTGGCGGCCCCTTTTACCAGTTTTGGTTTTTGATATGATTGTTATTTCGGGGGAACGATCGCTCCAACTTCCACCATCTGCATCCGCGCCCTCTTCCGATTCTTTCCCTCCTGCGGACAGCAATTGATTAAAAAAAAAACGAAAAACCTCTCCACTGAATTGCTTACATCGGCCTATTGTTGCAAAAGTGTAAAAATAAATGTTACGTCTATCATCAAAGCGTGCTCAGGACATTGTTTTGTTCCCAGCTGCGTTTATTCCCTGTTGTACCAAACGGCAACAGCCGCCGTCATAAGGCTGCAACTTGGATCAATATTTTCAACCTAGAAATGCTTTAAAATTTCTGGCCATTTACACCATCATCAGGTAAGATATCTTTAGTCGAGTTAGGTTCATGTTGTTAAGAAAAGCTGAACTAAAAATCTTCCAGAATATTGTACAGATTGTCATAGACTTGTGCCTTACCGAACGGGCATGAAACTTAATGGCTTCAATTTCCATTTATACCAAAAAGACGGTATTGGAGCCAACACGAACGCATTTCATGATGGCTCCAAGTTTGCTAAATATTACTGAGCATTCCGTGTATGGTCAAGCACTGGAATTTGTTGTGGTCAAGGACCTGGTTATGTGATTTTTCAGTCAACTGAAATGCAGGTTCTACTATAAAATCATAATTACTGGTATTGTAAAAAAAATATTAGAAATGGTTAAAGGCTCGTTGTATCACTTAATACTGAAACTTTTGTGCGGGCCTTCACTGTACTTGAGACCTGTCCTAACAATACGTCCTGCGTTTTCGCCCAACTTCGTCACAGATATTGATCACGTTGAATAAGTACACCGAAATTTTTTCTAGCATTAAAAGGGTCTAAACAGACGTTAAACCTAATGTTTGGTAATCTAAATCTGGAGTCAATTGAATTATGTTCAGTTTGACTCAAGTCTGTCCCCCTACCTCCCATTTGACCTATAAAGGCTTGCCTTTTCTTTCGTCACACCATTTTCTCAATGACGCCAGTTCACCACACACCGAGTTCGACGATTTACGCGAAGCAGTTCAGTGTCATTTTCCTTTCTTGTATGGTAACTAGTTCCACAAAGATTTTGTGTCCACTGCTGAAATTAATTACCCCTATAAAAGAGAGGGCTGACCCACTTTGCTGAGCTAATTAATATTCACCCCTCGAAAGGCAAACAACTCCACCCCTCCCTTGCCAGGCAGACCCACCCTGGCCATCTGACCGTGGGGAAGATAAACAAGGTTTGGTCCACAGTCAGCCCAACCCACTCCTGCTTTTATTTGTTTGTTTGTTTTTTTTGTCGGGTTTTTTGTGCGCTTTTGCTGATTATGCATAGTATAGCGAAAGGACCAATGAATTTGTAGGGATTTGTTTACTGATGCTGGTAGTAGGTTTCACACGGAATAATGTGTGCAAGCCGTACCACGAATTTCACACGGAATATTGCTACTGAACGGCATGGAACGGCACGGCTCACAAACGTTACTGTCTTGCGTTAAATATTCCGTCTGAAATCCGAAAACGACGCACCTGGCCTCTCTGCTGGAAATGCCGCCGATGATTCATTGTAGTTCAAAATTCCGGTACCAGTTGTGGCCCAAACGATGCCAAGAGTGGCCGCTTGGAATTTAAATCGTACGAAATCAAATCGCGCTGGCCCTAAAAAAAAAAACAGCTAAAGGAGGCCTGCCATGTCCGGGTACTGGCCAGTCACTGTCCAAGATGAGTTATGCAATACGAAATCACTATTAGGAAGGGAGAGAGTGAGAAAGGAGGAAGAAATGTGGTAAACAGGAGTTAAAATTCGAAAACTTTTTGGCTCGCTTGGCTCATACTAGTTTGGAGTAAGAGAGGAGAGATGGGCAGACAGATTGTTTATGTTGTCAGCAATTAGGCTAGAGTTTACTGTTTTAAGAGTCGGAAAAAGAATGCAATTGGTAAGATGTAAAAAAGAAGTCATAGTGAATACTTTGATAAAAATAATTAGCTTAAGTCAGAACAAACAGGCTATGGGCCACTTTGGAAGGAAAAGCAGGCAACCTTCTGTAGCGAGTCAGGATGCCTGTTACAAGGTATACCATCTCTACAGATTCGCACACAGTAGTTTGCACAAGACAAATCGGTCAGCAGATGGATTCATCTTCATAACTTCATTATTCCAAACTTGGAACCTCTGGTCTGTCACTTTGTACTCCGTGATCATATCACAATGCTGTTTTTGTCATAGTCGAAGGAAATGGTGTCTGGCACCATAGATTGAATTTCTGGGATTTAGTCTGGTGTTTGGTTTTCTTAAGAAAATAAACCTCGTTTGCAGTACTTGACTATGTTTGATAATGTTTTCATTTTACTTGTCCACAATGATAACACCTTTAACTAGTGTGACCTGCCGCAAGGGATTGAAAATCATTCAGGTTTCACCTAAACTAGTGATGAATCAGGCTGATTTGGCCAATGGTGCCGAGTTAACAACAGTCTTGTTTGGCTATACTGGCTGACTTGATGTAGACCTGATCCGGTGTTTTGACTGATTACATTGCCGAACTAACCCAACTTTTGCCTGCAAAATGCATCCGCCTCATAACTTTTTAAAAACTGTATTAGCTCGGTTGGTATTGGTGTATTTCTAGTTCTAGGAAGGCTCTGGCAGTCGATCGAGTTTATTCTATGGGTCAGAATTCTTCACGCCTTGTTCTTCAGTTACCCCTAGCAGCATCTAGTAACTACGTAACGGTATGACGGCGTAATTTACTCCTGATTGAGTCTAGTAACGGTATAGTATGGTATGATGATGTAATTTATTCGTGGCAGCATCTATTAACTACACCAGGGTATGATGACGTAATTTACTCCTCGTCGCAACTACAGTAACTTTGATATGGTATGATGACGTGATTTGCTTCTGCTAGCATCTAGTTACGGTATGATGACCGAGTTTACTCCTGGTAGCACCTAGTAACTACTATACGGTCTGATGATTTAACAAATATTCCTATTTAATCATCGTTTGACTATACAGTAACTATTGTCAGAAGCATAAAAAGAGTTCTTTAGAACAAGACCTAAATTGGCCTTTATTGGCTGGCATTCTGATAGAGCGTAGGAATGGAACAGAGCTCAACTCGCCAAACTTAGTAAAGTATTAACACGATGTAATTTTTTATGTATTTTGTAGAATGGAGCAGTTCATTGAACAGAGAAAACAGAATTTCAAGAATGAACGATTATCCCAGTTAGCGGAATCACTGTCTGCAATGAGAGTTGCAGAGATTGCTGACGTCACACTGAGTTGCGGAGACACCGACTTTCCTGCCCATAAACTGATTTTAGAAGCTAGCAGTTCATATTTTGAAAAAATGTTTAACACAGATTTAGAAGAAGCAAAATCCGGATATGTAGTATTCAAAGAATTGGAACCTCAAACTCTAGACGCCATATTGGATTTTATTTACTTGGGAGACATAAGCAATATCAAGACTGAAGAACAAGTAAGAAATGTTTTGGCTGCATCACACTTAATGGGTTTGGAGCAACTGTTTGAATACTGCTTTGACGCTTTTATTGCTTCTTTGTCAATCGAAAATTGTGTACAAATTTGGGATTACGTCATGGTGTTTGAAAAGGAGGATATGGAAAAGAAAATTTTAGATTTTATTGTTGCTAATTACAATGAGTTCGAATCATCTTCCGAGATTTTATCACTGACTTTTAATCAAATGCAAAGGTTCTTAAACTATGTAAAATTGAATGTTCCCAGTTTGGATGACATTCTTATGGGAATTTTGCGATGGCTGCTTCACGACGTGAACGAGCGAGACCACTATGCCAAAGCTTTGTTCGCTTGTTTGGATGCCTTGTTAGTGAGCAAAGACCTCATTAAAATGTTATCGAAAGATGACGACGTGATGACCTCGTCTACTGAGATTGCAAGTGGAATTAAAGACTTATTTTTTATGGTGTACACTTTGGCTGACAGATGTAACATTGTTGAACCATCCTCTACTTCACAGCCTGACCAATCAAGGAAGCTTATTTTTTTCAGCGAATACAGAATGAAAGAAACCCAGTTAGGGCATACCACCACTAGTTGCGTAAGAGAAATGAGGCCCCAAAGTTACAATTGTGTCCAACAGTTTGATTTACTTACGATGACGTGGCAGCCGCTAAAGAAGTTGTGCTGTTGCGGGTACAGAGATGCTGCTATGTTCCAGTATGAAAGGAAAATCTACATGTTGGGTGGGTCTCTAGGCTCCACAGGCATAGTATACAATATTGATGAAAACTCTGTTGACTACCTTGGAAACTGTACTATGACAGCCAGAAAGAATGCTGGTATTAGCGTGGTTGATGATCAGCTGTATCTCATTGGCGGCTCAGTCGATTCAAGACCAACCACCCTTGTTGAGCGCTCGACGTTATCAAATATAGTGTCCGGTGCTACTACTAAATGGGAGAAATTGCTCCATCTTCAGAATGGTTTTACCAACCCTACAGTTATCACGTCACCATCCTTCATTTATGTCATGGGCGACTCTAAGCTTGTGCATATTGACTACATCGAATACATCAATATAGCTGAAGGCATCCGCGGTTGTCTAAAGATGGCCGAAATTCCAAGTGGCGTTAATTTGCATGTGACTGTTGTTGGTCACACAGTTTTTGGCCTGTACTGTGAATGTGAAGCTACCATGATGATGACAAACAGCGATATTACAAAAAATAATTGGCACGTTACGGTTCTTAATGAAAGCCTGTTAAACATAACTGAAATGGTGTGCATTCCTCAATACCCTAACGGTCCACCCGTTGTGTACGTTTCACTTGGTTATGGTCTAAGAATTCCCGATTATCTTTGGGAACCTGAGTCTGGAAAGTGGACTCGATTACCTCCTTCGAAAGGAAGATGTGAAATACCAAATGATGATACAATTCCAAAAGTGTTTGCTGTTGGTATTTAAAAACGAATTCCAAATTCCAAAACAGTGCAATGATGACTCCGTAACGGTCTCTTTAGACAAAAATGGAAAACCCAGTTGCCCTTATTGTCACGATAATTCAAAACTGAAGTGTGCTACATTTCTGTGATTCGCAGCTTACACAGTTGTGAACACGAATCAGTGAGGAAATGGTCATTTTTTATATCAACAGAACGAGAAAACCGAAGAACATGCATTTATGGCCCCTGTTAATGGAATAGTAAGATGAAACAATACGCTCGCTCTAAATCTACCATGATGCAAGAGGAACCAGCTTTAAAGGGGACGCAGACAACTGCCCTCACTCGATGTCGCACACAGCCAAGAAATCTCGAATTTCTTTAACTTAAAAAAAAATCATTGGAATAAAATGAACAAGTATAATATATAACCAAAAATTAAAAAAAAACATTTACAGTGGTGTGCGTGCCCCTCTTTCTCTCAGACAGTGGGGACAGCTGTCCGGACCCAGAAGCAGACAACAGCATTTCGCTTTATGATCTTTACTTCGTCGTAGTTTACAGTCGACTGACCCCCTACTCTGAGGAGACACGTGCTTGCAGCTATTGATATGGACGTGAATATGTACTGAGTACTTGCTGCATGTACATTACTAAAATTCTTCCGTGCAAATAACTACAAATACCAACCCACACTGATTATCTTGAACTTAAATTCGTACCAGTCTT